>JAUKPP010286950.1:0-10379 GCA_032273245.1 Phyllaplysia taylori
ACACACACACACACACACACACACACACACACACACACACACACACATACACGCACACACACACACACACACACACAAACACACACACATACACACAGAGAGAAATGCACACAAACACACGCACATACACAAACAGAAAGCACAATTTTTGCATAGTGTCGAAGAGCCGGAAAACACAACAAGTATACAAACAATGATCTGTTAAGAAACATGATTCCTTTGTGTGTTTTTAACCCGCTTATCCCATCCGAAAACAAAACCCAGCCCAAACAACAACCAAATAAAAAAAGACGCTTGAAAACAGAGGATCAAGTCCGAGGAGATGCGGAGCCAAGGTGCGTGCTAGAACGGATCCAGACCTAGGTCAGGTCTCAGAAAAGGCTTAGAGAGCTCGCTTATTGCAGACAGACAGATAGAGGTAATTGAGAGAAAAGACAAGGCCGAAAACTTCCTGGGGCACCTGAGAGCAAACCTAACATTTCTATTCACTGACACACCCGTGACGGAAAAAAACATTGGTTTGCAAAAGTCGTGATACAGCAAATTTGGCCATAATGAATTCATGGCCCGTAGCGAGGACAATAAATGAGTCGGCTTGTGATTAGCTTCACACGCCAGGTTTGCGAGGAATTCCTGGCAGCCGGAGTGCCTGAGGCAGCAGCGCGGCCACCTGCCGGGACAGTAGGCAATGAAGAAGGTAACGACCACCAGCTAATGACCACTACCCGCAGAAAAGACCTGGCATGCGGAGATCATTTGGAATTTCGGGCCCACGTGGATGTGAATTGCCAAGAAGGCCGCACCTGCACTGTGTCTTTCAACAGCCTGAAAATAATTGAAAAACCGCTGAACTTTTTCTGATACTCGGAACGTACCGGCTCTGGATGATATATATTAACTTTATCAATCATCAAATCGTAATCTGGAAATATGGACTGCAAATACTAACGAAATTACTACAAGTGATATATGTATGCACAGATTAGGATTTGGGTAAAAAAAAACGAGCGGTGCTTCGCTGGGCCTCGGTAGACAAAACCCATTTTCTTATAACATAGAACTAAACAAGAAACAAAACCCAGTAAAGCACACTGCAAAGATGAGAAGAGGATCGTAAAAAGAATTATTTCTGGCGTGTTATCTCTTCTCTGTGTCTCTCCCCCTGGCGTTGTCTTAAGTACTGAGCCTAAAGCTCTCCCTTCTACATGGCATTTAGTTCTCTCTGTTCTTGTGAAAGAAAACAATCAAGTAACACACACACAAAAGAAAGAAAAAATGAGTCACATGTTGCAATAAAAGATACAGGCAGGGAAGGAAAGAGATAAAGTTCAGAAGAATTCAGTAGGGGAGCAAACTCTCGCACAGAGGTAATGCCGGAAGATGAAGCAGACACACAGGAAGTGATGGGTGGGCGTGGCGTCCTGGAGAAGGCACCACGGAAAAGAGCATCTCCGCTCTGAGGAGAGTTCTGCCAGAAGCGGAGACGTGTGGCGGTGAGGCTGTGGTGATGGTCGCCTTATCACAACTTTGGTCTATCTCTAGTTTTCTTGAGAGTTGAACTCGTGACACTTATCGTTCAAGTAGTGAAGGAAATGTCACAGGTCCGACATAACATGAAGCTGGAGATAGCATTAAGCAGTTCTCAACAGACGTGACGTTTACTTCTCTTCCGTTGGTCCCCGTGGCTTCTTTATGTTTTCCGTATGTCAGAAAAGTGAATGTCTTTGCCCTGGACCTGCTGTGTGCCATACACGATGATCTTGTCGGTGGAATTTCTACCATATAGAGTTCATGAAGTAGAAGAAGGGAAGTAACCGAACTGTCCAGACTCAACGAATTTTACAAGATAACATTTTTATTCGTGTGTGTCGAGTTTTCGACCAGACACACACCTCCGTGTGATAAATAGAAATCCCAGAATGTAAACTATAGAAAATTGGCGAGCCACTACATTTTGAGATTATCATCACTAATTTTCCTGTCCAGCCTATTATTTGATAGGCGTAGCTTCCATGAACGTGCTAACGACCATGAAGCTCCCCACTATTGTAGAATGAAAACACAGCTCTGTTAAATTTCAAATAATCTTACAGTGTTGCAAGAGATGTTAAGCCAAAACCGAACCAAATCAAACGTGGATCTCCATGCACGGTGGGACTGTGTCCCTCTAAAACAATCCACTTGACGAATTTCATTACGAGGGCCAGTAAAGTCGTAAAGGTTAGCTGAAGACACAAGAACATTTTGAAGGTTGCCAACGACAGCTTTATTTGTTCTCTTCCATCTGCTCGGTTCGAGGCTACCTTTGATCGCCGAGTCAAATCAGAAGAACTATAGCGGATCGACTTTTCAAACAACAAACAGCGACATTGATCGTACCGCTAAGCTAAAATTAGTATTCAAACTTGAGCATCCACTTGCCAAAATAAAGTTCACTCAACGCTGGAGGAAGCAAATGTCCCGGATTCGACCTAGCATACACTCGGAAATGTCATCAACTAGTTTTGGAAGCGAGGATGTGGATTGAAAATCAGGATGAAGATGTCCCTCTGCACCATGTCATTCAGGGAGTCGTAAAAATCTGGATCTCTGCTCTCTATCCTTCCAGATTGGGGGTAATAATCATACATGTGGTACACTTTTCCGTTCCTGTGATGAACGAATACCGCGTATATCTATATTCTACTTCTTGAATTGCCAGTAGCGAGCGATGGTTAAGATAATTACAGAAGTGTATATTGTGTAACTATGTCTGTGTGTGTGAAAGAGAGACATAGAGAGAGGGAGAGACAGAGGGAAAGGGAGGGAGCGAGGGGGAGAGAGAGGCAGAGAGGGGAGATAGAGTACTGTGTGTGTAAGGTTGTGTGTGTTTTCGTGCGAGTGACTGAGAGAGAGAGGAAGAGAGAGTGTGGGAGTGGCGGAGAGAGACAGAGGGAACAGGAAAAGTACAAAAAGGTTAAAACTATTTCGTCGTGTTTAATGGCCCTGTTAACACCATAAAGTCCATGTTCCGTGGAAGAGATTTATCTCCAAAGCCAAAAAGAACCGTGAGATTCCCATAGACCTGCAGTATAAAGTTGTCAATGGGGGCCAATTACATACTCTTTTCTATGAAGACAGCAGAAAGCATAAATTCGAAAGACATAAGAAAAGCATAAATTCGAAAGACATAAAAAACAGAGAGAGAGAGAGAGAGAGAGAGAAAGTGAGTAATAGAGAGGGAGAGAAAGAAAATGAGTGAGAGAGATATATAGAGAGAGACAAAGAAAGTCAGTAAGAGAGACAGAGAGAGAGTGTGTGTGAGAGAGAGAAAGAAAGTGAGTCAGAGAGAAAGAGAGGGAGAGAAAGAAAGTGTGAGAGAGAAAGAGAAAGGAAGTGAGAAAGAGAGATAGAGAAAGAAATAAATAGAATGAGAGAGAGAGAGAGAGAGAGAGAGAGAGAGAGAGAGAGAGGAGGGGACACAGAACGCTTTGTTTGGTTTGGATTTGATCCAAAGCCCTATGAGACGCTGTTAGCTACTTCGACAACAACCGGTTCGGCCCAATCCGGGCTGAGAGGGATACAATACAACATACAAAGATAGAGACAGAGATGCACATCCTGTGTGGGGATCAAACCCCCCGTCCTCTGCGAGTGATGATTGAAGAACCTAGCCCTTTCACCACTGATGCCGGTAGAGAGAGTGACAGACAGATGGAGAGAGAAAGAGAGAGAGAGAGAGAGAGAGAGAGAGGGGCAGAGAGAGAGAGAGAGAGAGAGAGAGAGAGAGAGAGAGAGAGTGTGTGTGTGTGTGTGTGTGTTTTCTCCATTAAGATGACGACAAAAGGACCGAGTGTTTTCTGTAAGTGCGTGTTCTTGTGTGTCTGTTTTTGTAAGGAAATCTATAAATCCAGTTAAATGTAGATAGATAGACATACACAAAGACAGACAGAAATAAAAATAGACAGATAGACAGACGGAGCAGAAGGAGAGAAAGGCAAAAGACAGGTACCACCAAAAAAAAAACTTTTACGATAACCAAACAGGAGGGTTGAGCGAAGAATCGACTTGAAAGTTGAAGAAAGGACCGAATGGGTCTATATTCCTGTTTCTGACATCCGATTATTCGCACCAAACAAAAAAAATCTTCTTAGATAGTAGTTTGTTGTTAAGGTTTGGTTAAACGTCCCTATCAGCACCAGAAAGTCATCTAAGAGGCGGCCCTTCAAATGTTACATTCATCTCTAATTCAGTTATATGATGAACTAAACAATAATAATAATAAAGGATTGTATTTATATATGGCATTTTACAATCTATTCTCGAACAATTAATTCGGATATTCGAGTAGATCTGCTCGATCAGTCGCTTCCTGTAGATCTGACCTGTCGGCAGGCAGCTGTGTGTGCCATCACGACTCTTACGAGAAGTTCACACATTATTGTGAACATAAACGACACTCTTTGATTTCACAGCCTCCGTGGTTTCACTGTGACCATAAAACGTTATTTTTGGCGGGTCTATCGTGACTTCTGCGTGAACTCTCCAGCCTTCATCGGTTTGCCAGAGACTTCAGATGATGTCCATGAGTCAAAGGGAGGCAGAGAGGTACGTAGGTTGCTGGTAGTTTTACGTTTCTTGTGACACTGTAAGGGTTATTTTAGAGGCGGGCAACTTCGATCCTGCCTGTCAAGAAGACGGGTTGACACGGACCCTAAATCTAACCAGGGACACGGAGATACTCATACAATGTGGGGGTCGAACTCCCATCCTCTGCGAGATAGCTGAAGAGCCTAACCACTGCACCACAGGAGCGGCCTATGAAACCTTTGTGGTTCGTATTGAAATATATAATCTATGTTCACGAATAAACATACGCACAATACATGCACATACGCATAAAAATTGTTGTATAAACCCACTAGAAGATATGTCACACACATACATACACACACATACATACAAACACATACACACACGCACGCACGCACGCACGCACGCACGCACACACACACACACACACACACACACACGCATACACACACACACACACGTTCACACAACATGCAGCAGCAAAATATGCAGGTGCTGAAGGCGATAATACACCCAGCAGGAGCAAACAGCAATAGGACATGATTAGCACCTCTTTCTTCCAGGGTGGAGTTTTTGTGAGGCAAACATGAAGAATATTGCATAACTACCGTTGGTTAAACCCTAAAAAAGACGACTGTTTAACTGGGTTCACCAAGTGACAGGTAGAGAAATGGAGAAATATATATATATATAGAGAGAGAGAGGGAGAGAGCGAGAGAAAGAGAGAAAGAGAGAGAGAGAGAGAGAGAGAGAGAGAGGAGGGAAGAGAAAGAAAGAGTTAAATGAACGGAAAAGTAGATCGACAGATAGACAGACAGACGAACAAATAATATACAGACATACCGATAGACAAACAAATGGACAGACCGACAATGCACAGACAGGCAGACAGACACATTGAGAGGGTGCAAAAAAGAGATGTGAATATAAAAGAAAAGCCAGAAAAGAAACATAAAACCAAAGATGAGGGAAAGGGAACTTGTAGAAAGATAAGAGGACAAGTCGTGAAAAGAAGAAAAAAAAGTCAAGAAATGCAGGGCGACAACTGCATTTGGATAAGAAATCAAAACGAGAAATATGCTCAGCCCCGCCATTACGGCGAAACCCTCCGCTTTGCGCCCACTTTTATTCCTGATGTGCAGGCCATAAACGCGAGTGGCTGAGATCAAAAGAGCAGCAAATCTACAGCTGATGTTGTTCCCCGCACGCGATTCCTTGGGCCGATTCGGCATCAACGGGCGATAACCAGCCCAAAAAACAGAATCTTTGGGTAAAACAGCCTCGTTAACTTGCATCATTGTACCTCTGTGCAGATTGCCCTACGTGGATTGAAATGGCGTAAAAAAAGAAGTATGCATGTTCTGTCAAAAATGCAGTAAAAGACATACGAAAAATACACATCAACAGAAAAAATCCCACCTACGAAAACCCCAAAGAAGCACAACCAAACAAAAATATGGAGCGGTCAAAAATAGATTATCTGGTGCGAACTAACGAATTCAACAATAAATCCTTTGACGAAACAACTAAATAGGGAGCCAACCTTCCTTTCACGAGACAACTAAATACCTTTCTTGGAGGAAGAAACAGTTCCAGCTCACAGATTTATCACCTGGGCTAATCAGGTCATGTCCGTCAATCAAGACGAAGACGTAATCACTTATGCGGTTATTCTCTCTACCCTAATTCTTGCCTCAAGCAGCTTTTTACAAAATTTTCTCGTCGATATTGTCTATGAGAGAAAAGAGAGAGAGAGAGAGAGAGAGGCGGAGACATACAGACAGACAAAGAGAGAGAGAGAGAGAGAGAGAGAGCAACATATAGAAAGAAAGGTGTTCTTTGGGTGTTTTTCGTCAATTTCAGAGCCAGACAGACAGACAGACAGACAGATAGACAAAGAGGGAGAGAGAGAGAGAGAGAGAGAGAGAGAGAGAGAGAGAGAGAGAGAGAGAGAGAGAGAGAGAGAGAGAGAGAGCGAGCAAAATATAAAAAGAAAGGTGCTCTTTGTGTGTTTTTTCCTCACTACCAGCGCCGTTAGGTCATTTTACTGCTAGGGGGTGGACGAAGCCCGGAGCAGAACGTGTAGGGATCCGACGACACTAGGGCTCCATCAAAAGACGCCACACAAATACAACGTGTGAGGAGGGCACGTGGTGGTGGTGGGGTGGTTTCGACTTTGGATAGAGCCTTGTAACACTATGAGGTCACGTTAAAGAAGAGATAAGATAGAAACAACAGTCTAATGAGATGTAAGGAGTAGGTTGCATTTTTATATAAAGGCGCCACAGTCCAACGTGAGGATCAACCTCGCGTCTTCTGCGTGATAGGCAAAGAGCTCAACCATATAATACACCACAAACAGCGGTGGAAGGGGTGGGATGGAAATATAAAAGACAGCAAGAAATGAGGAAAAAAGTAAACAAGCGAAAAGGTTATGCAAAACAGACCTGGCACCTGGCAACAGATGATTTGGTGGAATGTTGTAAAACGGCAAAGATGATAATAAAATAAATCATCATTCTTCTTTTTTTCCTTTTCAATTTTTTTTCTTTACACTTAAGGTTCATTATATCTTCCCACAAACATAACGACCCGTGAAAAACTCCAACATTTTCTGTTCACTTTCTTGCCTGCATGCACTAGTCAAGTGTAGCATGGCATTCTACTAAGATGCACTCCACTCCACAGCAGCGCAATGTGATACGAGAGAATATAATAATATTTTCCATTTCCTAATCTTCCTGGTCAGCACGCAGTTTTGTAAGATATTGTACGTAAGGCAAATTATAGAGTGTAGCCTGTGGTAGAATGTAAGACTATACTTGGTTGGGGCATACCAGATCTGATGAGCGCTCCACTATTTATAAAAAGAAAAAGGAATTTCACACCCAGAAGTTGTTCAAAATCTCCCCCCTCTGAGCAATTGCGTCTAAACAAAGTTGCGATCGTTCCCTCTATACGACATGTCTTTACCTCGAGGCATTTCAAGGGGAGTAACTCCTGTTGATCCCGGTGGGGTTCACGAGTTTAGATTTAATGGCGTAACATTCACATTCCAAGGAAAGTTTCTAAACTCAGAGTGTAAATAAATGATGAATAAACAAACAGGAGAAATGAAGTAAAAATATGAAGAACAGAGAAAGAAATGGGGTGAATAAAACGAAGATCAGGGAAAATGCATCCCACAAGTACTTTTATAGCCGTATGTTGCCACGTTGTCTACTGGCTTATGTGATGGGCTTTGTGGCAAAAGGTAATTTGAGATATAACACGAAAACTTTGGGTTGATGCTCGTGCATTAAAATCCGAGGCACAAATAAAAAACAGGAAATAGATTAAAAAGAAATATAGTAGAACTAATAATAAATGTCAATATCACACTTTTTTGCCTTTAACGAAATTCATTGACGCAAAGACAAATAGAAGTCAAGCAAATACCGAAGCTTGACAAAAACTAATCTATATTGTTTTTGACATAAAGTTTTTCATTGTCAAAGCGTCATTATTGATGCATTTTAAATCTTTTGGTTGGTTTTTTATTCATGCGCGGTTTTGAGCTACCGGTGTCAAAACTAATGTTGTCTGTGGCGGCATCAATCCCACTCCATTTCAAAGATCTTTTTTCTATTTGCAAGAAGAACATACATAACTGGCACAATTCTGTCCCCACACAGAGAGGCTTCAAGTGAATCGTCACTTTTACTGCATTACTGCATCAAGGCTCTTGTGGTCAATCGCTGTATATCCATTTTAAGACATTTGCAATTCTTTAACTTGGTGCACAATGGATCTTGAAGCAAAAAAAGATAAAAAAGAACCAAAAATTGTGCAATGGACATTTATCATGGGCCGTAGTTAATTTTGTTGAATGAATTTCATGTCCACGTTCTTAATCTCAGTTTTGACTACAACAAAAGCATCAGCTCAAAGTTCTTAGTTTGGCTTATATGGTGTTTTGTCAGGACACTCAATCGCTGTTGATAGCCTCATTGAAAACCTTTTGGCAACATTTCAGTCTATGTGAGAAATCTCGGCTGCACGCTAGTCCAGGATTTACCACGTTTGCAGCTGTCGAGAAATTCTGATGAAAATGTTTAGTCTCGTCATTTTTTCTCAGATCTCGAGATTTCAAAGACATTTGATGGGTGCCTCCCTCACTCGTCAGGCTGTCTCACTTTCACCCGCCTCGCAGAGATGACAACCCCCTCCGTCACGGGGCAGAAATAAACGAGGAAATTTGCTCAATACACGTAGCGGCAAATCTCTGGCACTGAGACTGCATGGTTCAAACGCAATAATCAGGTCTTTGCTCACACGCCATGTTTTATTACATCCTGCGCGGCACACGAAATGCATTTTTTGTCCTGAAAAAAAAGGAACTGATTCGTTACTATGTAACCTTAGCCCACAAGAGAGCATAGATAAAAAAAAAAAACGTCAAGAAGAAAAAAACTCTAATGAGCTGCTTAAATACTAGGCTACAAGTTGCAATGCAAACAAAAGCTGGTTCCAGCCAATTGTTCACTTGTTACACTGGCAAGAACTAGATGTTATATCAGAGACAGTCTTGTGTATGCGTAGGGAATTCAGTCTGGTGGCTCGAGCACTGTTCTCTGTTATTGCGTAGCGGTAAAACGGCTTAATCTGAGGATCTCTGGGTTTCGGGGGCGTGCAGCGGAGAGAAGTATTTGAAAGTCCTGCTTTTGTCTTTTATCCGACACAAGTTATACAAAGTCACAGAAACAAGGCGCTCTATAAAAAAAACGAAATAATTTTACAGTTTGAGAGTTACATCAACATTCATTAAATTGTTATCAGGAGAAAAGTTTTTTGTGGCTAAAGTGCAATCGAACGGACAAAAATCTTGCTTCATAAAAAAAAAAGTAAATAAATAAAAGAAAGAAAGAACCAAATGAAATTAAGATCTTCGCAAAATGTACGCATACATAGATTTCGAAATGAAATGATGTATCTACAAAGTGTGAGTTTACTGAGTTTATTGCCGAGGCGGCTATAACCGTCGAGTAAAAACATAGGATGCATTGATTTCACTAATTTTTATGTATTTTATACACGATAGACTTCAAATATGATCAGCTTTCACCGTTGTTTTTTTCTGTGTGGTTTTTACGTCGTCTCTATATCAATGAATTTTAGCCCACATTTATGTATTTTTGCATCACGTGGAAGCGAGACATACCTTTTCTTCCTGCCAGTTTTTAACAAAAATCCAAACATGTTGGGCAATAAAGATCATGGTCTATCTGTAATTTCTGGTAATTGAATGAGATACAAGGTTTTCACAGCAAGCGACTTTTTATACCGCTGTGTATCTAGAGTTCTTGCTTTAATCTGTCTCAGACAGACGTTACAAGACCGGCGTCTCCATTTCTACAGTTTTGAGCACGATATTTAGTTCAACGTGTATCCTAGTGAGGTATCCGCCTGTTCTCAGGGACGAGGTAGTGCATGCAAAATAGAGACATGTTCAAAGACAATTCATAGCAGAGCTATAGTACATGTGTGTGTTTTGTGTGTTTGTGTTTGTGTATTGTAATATAACATACACTGAAGAGAGAGAGAGAGAGAGAGAGAGAGAGAGAGAGAGAGAGAGAGAGGAAAAGTCATGATATCTTTGAGTAGATGTTCGAGTTTCTGCGTATGATGAGTGTAAAGCTAGAAAAATAATGCAATTGTGTGAGCGTGTGTGTTGGTTCTCTGAGCGCGCGCGTGTATGTATGTGTGTATGTGTGTGTGTGTGTGTGTGTGTGTGTGTGTGTGTGTGTGTGTGTGTGTGTGTGTGTGTG
>JAUKPP010286961.1:5000-10379 GCA_032273245.1 Phyllaplysia taylori
GGTGCAGTAAAGTTTGCAATAAACACAAAAGGAGTGAAGAGCGAGCTGTAAAAACGTAGGCCTACCAGAAAAACACAAACCTGGGTTGCGCAGTGCAGGTGTTTTATCAATTACTTCGTTGTGTGGCGTTTTGTTTGTGAAGAAAGGGCTGCATAGACGTCTGTCTGGGTGTGTATACGGGGTGTGCCATTTGCTATCTATCTGTACACAAGTGGGGGGGGGGGGGATTTTGGATTGAGGGCTATGCACTGCCAGAATAACGGTTTAGTATTGTTGTTTGCTGTTGGGGATGCTTTTTTTTTAGGGGGGGGGGGGGATCTCCCTTGTTGTTGTCGTTTTGTTGTTCTAACATTCTAACCATTTCATCCCATAAGATCGCACGGATGAGAATGTCATAAAAGCGCAGTCCCATTCTTGTGATGCATACATCGTGGGTACGCCACTTGTCCTGACAAAATTGTATCCAGACTCAGTTAATGATTATTTCCTTATCTCCTTTTGATAGTCATTTGAAGCCTCGTTTTCTGTCTATATTGTATACTCGAGGTATGGTGTGTTTGCCATCATGTTTTTTCTCTGTTTGAGAGATTATTCCCAGTTTTGTACTGCATAGATAACCTGCACACGCATCGTGCCTTTGTGATGAAAATTACATCTGACGTTTTGGCAGTCCCCTTTTTACCTACCTATGATTTGTTTCTCGTTCCTTCTTTTCCCAAAGTAAACCTTCTCTCTCTCTCTCTCTCTCTCTCTCTCTCTCTCTCTCTCTTTCCCTCTCCCTCTTACACACACACACACACATACACACACCACAAGACAATTGACTCTTCCGTCTCTCTTTTTCATTCTCGTCTTTTCTTTTTCTCTCTTTTCTTTATCTCTTCCCTCTCCTCACCCCCACCTCCGTCCCACATTTACCCTAGTGAAGTATGAAACGAAAAATATCACAAAGCTATACCGTAGACAATCAGCGATGTTTCAAGGGTAGGCTTTATTATATCCATTTCCGTTGCTTTCATTGGAAATGTCTAATAATTAATTATTTTTTTAAAACTATTTATTTGGAGCAGTGCACTCTGATAATACAACATGTACATGCGTCACCTTATTGTTTTCGTATCTCTTAAATAATAATTATGTTTTACGTTGGTCCTCAGAACCCAAAGCTAACCAACCATGGCAGCAGGAAACGTCCAGCTACCAAAAATCACCGAGGGCTTCCTCGGGCCCCAAGCCAAGTTCGACGCCTACGGACTATCAACCATCTCCCATAGCGATCCCATTGTGTATATGGCAGAAGACCAACCGGAAGTAGAAATAATCCTAGGTACTCAACCCGGCACAAGAGTCACCGTCAAACTGATCTCCTACGAAAGAAAAAAGGAATGTACGGAATATGTATTAATCCGCGCTCTGGGACCGAACTACTTATTCCTCATCAGACCGCCCTTGCCAGGATTTTACAAATTCCAGATTTACGCTCTCCCCCAAGATGAGGCAGGCCCTCAGATGTTGGGCGTGTACAACTATTTCGTCCATTGTCCCGGCCAGTTCGGGGATAACCCTTTCCCCAAACAGTACCCTCCATGGAAGGCGGGTTGTTACTTGTATGAGCCCATCAGTATCCCCAGAGGCATCACATACCCAGCTGTCAGATACAAAGTGATGATTCCAAGGGCCAGGGACGTGCAGGTATGGATGTCCAAACGTTTTTTTTGCTAGTATTGATAGGTTTCTTTTTGTTGTTTAGGGTTTGTAACTTTTGCTGTTCGCATTTTCGCTTAGTTTTGTTGGGGTGGGGGGTCTTTATTATTTTTTTTTATTTTTTTTTTTTTGGGGGGGGGGGTGTTTTGTTGGGGTTTTGTTTGTTGTTTGTTTTTGTTTTTTTGTATTTTGGAAGGTGTGTTCTTTTGTTTTTGTTGTTTTTTTTGATGTTGTTGCTTATTTTTTACTTTTTTCTTCATTGCTTCGCCGAGGTTTTACTAATGACCATGACCTTAGGTTTTTTGCAGTATGGTTGTTGAAGTGCCAGGAAATGTTATTAGTATATTCAAGCAATAGTTTGATAACTCTTACTTAGAACGAAAATGAGAAGGGGCAGACCACAGGAGAGTGCACGCAAACCACTCTGTCAGAACATCTATAACTACGTTCCGTCTTATTGATGACAATACCTGTAGATAAGACTTTGTTTTGAAAGAGGCGAATTATGATAATTACAGTCAAACCTGTCTAAGAAGACCACCCAATGTTGAGAAGAAAAGTGATCGCATTAAACTGGTGATCGTCATACAGAGGGAAATACAGAGAAAAATGCAATTTGGGAGTCAATGGAAAGTAGTCGTTTATGCGGGTGGTCGTCTTATACAGGTGGTCGTTTGAGCAGGATCAAGTGTATTTGAAAATTGCAAATATTAATGAGTTCTGGTATTTTAAAGGTAGGCCTTTTGAAAAAAATATCTTCGGTATAGGCTGGTATGGGCAATACTGCCGGACACTGTTATCAAAGTACCGATATTATTGCCAATTGTTATTTGACGTTTGTTAACACAGTCGTTGTCGGAATTGTTTACACCTACAAAATGATAATCTCAACCCTTTCTCTTGTTCCACGCAGGTTAAGGTCGACCAGGAATGGAACCCGCTCCAACAAACTGAACCCGGAGTATTCGAAGGACTGGTCGACTTCAGCCAGGGGTACGCGCCGGGATCAAAGGCCAAGGTCAACGTACAATTCGGGGGAAACAACTACCAGACTCTTCTAGAATATTCGCTGTGAATAAACAATCGCTGTGCAATGGACGTCCACTGTCGGCTATAGGAATAGTGCAGTCCCATACTCGGATATTATGCTAGAAAAACCCAGGGTTACTTTTATTGCAGTGCATTTTGGCAGTAGATCGGCCTCTATGACGAAAAATCCAACAGTTTTATCTTATGAGTCTGGGACAGCTGTACTACTCGAGAGCTCGGATGTGACGTCAGCACCTTCGCAAAATGAGCATGGCGGCTTGGTACTGTTGTTATTATGCCTGCGCTCTATGCACCATTCAATGCGCTGAGTGAACGTTGAGGTGTTGCGTTCTTTACTGTCTTCCTATTCAGCCCCTGCGATGCCTGCGCACTATCATTGACACGAGTGATGTAAAAGTTGTGTACTCTAGTTAGGTTCTTTGAAGCTCTTTGGTTTCCATTTAATAAGGCTAAAACAGCCAAAGATACTGGCGCCTCTATAAACAACTAACTTGGTTTCCACTTTATTTTCTTACATTTTCTCGGTCTCTCCAACAGCGGAAATGCCATGTTCTTTGTCTCCATCAGAAACCTAAAAAGAACATCTTGAAACACTGGCTCACCTTTTCAGAGAGTGTGGTACGGAACAAGTAGCCTATGTGTGCATAATGCAGACATGATCTATTTGGATTTTTGCTCAAGCGCTGAGAGCTTTATAATAGTCTTTGTAGTTTGTCTTCCCGTTTGGTTGGCCCTTTTCATTATCTTCTGTTGTTGGATTTTATATAAAGATTTCCAGATGTATTCATTTAAGTTAGCTAGCGTTTGGTTTGGAAAATAATGCTTTAGAATTATTCTAACAGTTACTATATTTGTGTTTGCAATGCTCTTGCGTTACACCACATTTTGAAAGTGAGATATACGGTGTGTTTGTTAGAGCGTCTCATAAATCATGATGTTTGTGCATATTGAATGAGAGGGGTTGGAGGAGGGAAGTCGGTGCCGTTTTCTATTTACTTTTAGGCTTGTGTTTTGCTGGAAAATGTCTTGTTATAGAAATTCAGAATGATGATTATAATAACGAATCTTTCTCATCAATTCATTTCAATCGGGGCTTATTATATGGTTAGGTTCCCCTATCCTATGTAAAAAGTAAAAGAAAGAAAAATACATGCACACACACAAATGAATAGTTTATTTGTATTAATGGTCATAGAAACTTCGAAATTAATTTACATGCCAGTGATTGTTACAAGATAACTCAGTCAAACAAAGAACAAAGGCTCTGCTGTATTTAGGTCTACGGGATGGAGCACAAGCCAAAGGATTTAACCTAAAAAATATAATCGGCTACAGACGTGTGTCTAGTTTAATGAATAAGGCTATCCTTGCGCGATCAACATTTTACTCCACTTTGTAAAACATCAACTTCTTTCTGTAAGTGGTTGCTCTTCAATAGTTCCGTCCCATACTCGATATTTACTCTAGAAAAACCCAGGATTATTTTTTATTGCAGTGTATTTAGGCAGCAGATCAGTCACTTTTTCGGGAAATTCCTCGATTTCTTATATAATTTTTTTCTACAGTTCGAGTACATGAACCTAAAGATTTAATGTGACGTCATCGCACATTTTGTTTAAACTGATCGTTACTTCAACACTGTAACCCAAATGAATGGAAGGATAAAGACGTCAAACACTTTGGCTACAGCGTCGTTTGCACGCGAACCTTGACGATGATGTCAGTGGCTAATTCCATAAAACGCTGTCCTGGCCGTTATCTTCATTTCGTGACACATCTCGCTACCCAAACATGCGCCCAGGTGCACATTCTCGTCCCCTCCTCAACCCACCCCCATCCTTCTGCCCACACACACACACACACACACACACACACACACACACACACATACAGAGAGAGAGACACACACACACACACACAGACACTCACATATCCCCTCACACACATACATAACCACCCACTTTTCCCACAACCATCCACACACATGAAACATACACACACACTGTCAACAAAATTGCTGCAAAGAGCATTGACCAATACGCTTACCAGCCCGCCCTGAGAAACAAATAGTATATGCCTATCTTCTCTCTTTTCTTATGAAAGACTCAATTTGACGTTAAATGGCGTAGCACGCAGATTACCATCTAAGAAACTCGCGAACACTTTTTCACTTAAGCTTTTTCACACTCTTACACACACGCCTCCCTCGGCTTTAATTAACAATAGCAAGAGAACTCTTTTCTGCTTGGAGAAATTCAACAGCTTTTTCAAGGGAGATAACCATCCCTTGTGGCGTTCAAAACTGAGAAATCTTGATACGTCACTGGCAACGTCAAAATAGATTAACAATTTGCTCTTATACGTCAACATTAATCTTGAATTTGTGCTCTTTGTGCACATTATGGGGTTAGAGTGGAATAAATAGCGGATGCAGGGTTCGTGTTCAAATTGTTGTGCAAGTTTTAAAAGAAATCATTTGTGTATTCTTCTGATTCTTTGTGTTTGCACCTGCTTCTGTCTGAAGTATATGATCTCGTGTGTGTACGTGTGTGTGCGTGTGTATGTGTGTGTGTGTGTGTGTGTGTGTGTGTGTGTGTGTGTGTGTGTGTGTGTGTGTGTGTGTGT
>JAUKPP010286972.1:0-10378 GCA_032273245.1 Phyllaplysia taylori
CTCAGTTGTACTTTTTTCTACTTTTCGGACTTTAAATGGCAATATCTCAGCTTCTAGAGAAGATATTTGCATGAAATAAAAAGTAAATTGTTAAGAAAATAATGTAGATTCAGACAATACAATCAACTAAATTTCCATATTTTGGTCAGTGCGAAGGGTTTTCCCTTGCAGCCACACATATGTTCTTGATTTGACTATGGCATGGACAATCAGATCTCATTCATGTCTAACAGAAGTTTTGTTGTAAGTATGCCTACCGGTACATGGGTTTCATATTTGTTTGACTGGGGGTGGGGTGGTGTCAAATTTGATTTCTAATAGATAGACAGAAGTTAAAACTGGTTTGGCTATTGATAGGCAGGTGCCATATTTTTTATATATTTTAGAGACAGGTTTTTTATAGTGTTTTATTGGTTTGACCATGTGCAGATAAGTGTCATATTATTTTATTTCAAGGGCATCTTTGCTAATATTGGCCCTTTGGAGTTTTGCAGGGAGTGTAGGAAGTGTCATTGAGAAGTTTGAAGTTGCTTTCCATGATGAGTATGGGCAGCAAAAGCAAAAACTGACATTCCAAGTATGAGGTCTAAACATGCATTACTTGTATAGAGAGATGTAAGATTTCAGATTGTGCCACATTAAGTAAGACTTTGCCAAAACCCTGTACCTGTATCTCTCTGTGTAATTACAGTCATGTGAATGGGAGGTGTGTGAGTTTAGTTGCTCCATAGAGGATGAAGATGCTGTAGCTATGATAATGCTTTTTCAAGCAGTCTACTTAAAAAAAAAGTGAATATGGTTATAGATGTATTGAATGTTGCCAGATCTTGTTGAGCATGAAGTCTTAAGACGTTATATATTAGTGAGGTGAGCTGACAAAATGTGTTACAACTCAAAATCTGGTCATACGTATATGGTATAGAATTGAAGAAAATGACAATATTTGAAAATCCCTCAGTTTTACCCACACATCGAGTTCCTTCAATGGAGGCTATTCACAGATTGAGAGAAGTAGCGTAGGCCTACATCATTTTGCCAGCTCATCCTCACATTCCGTCTTGTGGAAAGGAATAACAAAATAACTTTATGATATCTGCAAGTGAAAAGGCTGAATAGCAGTCATGTCTGATTACAAGGTTTGGAAGGGAGGGCAAAGAATATCAGAGTGAAAAAAGAAGAGACTGAAGGAGAATTTGGAGAAAAAGGTATTGTGTGTGAGAGAGGGAGAGGGGGAAAGAAAGAAAAAGAGAGAGGGAGAATAGGTTGAAAATGGTTTGAAAGCGTAATCTGCCCTTCGTTGTGAATGAACTTTATTGTCATGATTCAGTTATTGTCCTCTGTGTACAGTTCTTATATAATTTCATTGTTTTGCTTTCACAACCTGAATGACTTCAGTGATTGAAAAGTCCAATGGTGGAGAAAGCCTCAATGCAGTCCTCACTTTGGCTGTTCAATTGGCATCAGATTTGCTTTTAATCATGTGTCCATCAGTTCTTACGTGATTTAATTCACATCGTTTCAAGTTTCACTCAGTAATGTTTGATTGTTGTCATGACTCACTCTGCCATGATAAGATACCTAGATGTTGGTTTAATGTTCTCATCTCAATGGGATAAACAAGTGATGTGCCACAGATAGATACAGATTCTCTGGCGGTTTTGCAAAGGGTCAAATCATCCATAATAGTCTTTGTATCATTCATCCTTTCCTTTGTGAAACCACCAGTGAAATATCTAGACGTTCAGGACACGTCAGAACAGCACGTGAATTATCTGTTTTTTGTTTTTTTTTATAAATGGGATTACATATTGTATCTTCCTTTCTATAGTTCTCTGTATTTGAATGTCACATTTAGATGATGTTAATTAGTGTGAGATAATGGTTCTGTGAAGTGACCGCGCGGGGTGCAAAGAATTCAAATTCAATCTAAGCCTCCATAACTAACTATACATACTGTGGAAATTATTAATTTATCTGTTACTTCCCTTAGATAACTTGAAAGATTTTTGAAGACTCACACTCAACAAAAATACCTGTACAATGATAGGAACAACGAATCACTATAATATTTCTGCTATCATCTGCAGCAATATTACATATAGAATAGTATCTTTAATACATTCCAAACGTTGGGTAGAAAAAAGTAATTATATGTACTAAGTACTAATAAATAGAGTTCAAAGTGACAGTGATTTTTTGGCTACCCTATTTCCAAACTCCATCATTGTAAGTTGATCTTTTATCCTTGTTCCAAGGCAGTATTCCGCTATGTTATCAATTTATGTTTTGTTTTCAACTTTGATGGGTCTAATTTCTTTTTCAAAGATATAATTCAATATGTGGTCAAATAGTATTAAAGTTCTAGATTTTATTGACTCGTATTTGATGAATTTTATGTATGGTTCTTGAAGTCTGAAGATGGTAGCCGATTTTGTATGAAGTATGAAGTTAGTCAACACATAGCATAATAGTATTGATATGTTACTTAGAATTAATGTCCATGTACTAATAACCTTTTGGAAATTCAGCGTGTGCTGTGGTTATGAGACATAATCTCCCTTTGCAGAGATGAAATTCTAATCAGTCTGTGTGAATCTCCTGTTTTCTGTGGATCTGTTTACTCTGATAAAATTCACCTAACTTCACCGTCCAACTCTTATGACCAATATCTGTTTCTTGCTAACCATTAAACTTTGTTTTTGTAGTATCTGGCTTTTGATACCTCGTGATTTACTGTAGATATATGTGATTTATGTAAAGAATACAATATATATATAATATAGGCCTATATGTGCAATGACGCTTTCAAATGGGGTGATATCTGACAGACCTACTAGTATACCATATGGGTGGTCGTTGGGTGCTCTGGTGTGGTCTGCTCCTTCTCTTTCTTTCTGTGAGTAGCTATTGTCCTTATCAACATCTATTTCCCGGCACTGAAATGAGCGGACAGTTTCAATAGTGCCGTAAAAATCTCTACAAAGTTGAATACCATTGGCCCACAAGAGGAAGTATGAAGTCTCCCACCTGGAACTTCATATGAAATGACGTCTGTTGATTACACTCTGGAATCCTTACAAAATGATTGGTCCATTAATTCTGACAGCTTGCTATGGTTGCTCAGAAGTTAATGTACCCTCAATCCATAGCTCCCCTCTCCCTCTTTTGTAAAAAGAAAACCAACTAAAATTACTTTGGACCAGGGTCCATATAAATAAACAAAATGTAAATTCTCAAGAACGGTAACTTGAACGGTTAAGCAGTTTTTGTATGGGGAAAACTGCTTAATCGTTGAAGTTACCGTTCTCGAGAATTACGTTTTGTTTATTTATATGGGCTCAGGAGTAGTAAAGAAGAACGGATCCCTATTCCTACTGCATTTCTCTGCTTATTCCTTCTCTCTCTCTCTCTATCTCTCTCTCTCTCTCTTTCTCACACACACACACAAACAAACACACACACACACACTGACTACCTTTCCTTCCTTTTTTTGCTTTACCTCATGAACAAAAACTCAATTTACATTCTCAAACTGTTTTCCTAGCAAATCTTTCATTAAGTGGGCCAACCATCCCGTTACATAGACCCTACATTTAACGTTGTCTTTTTTTTCATAAGGCCTTCTATTACTCCAGCTTGTCTACCTGAGCTTGTCATCTCTGGCACATGATAAAACTAATGATATTCTGGTAAGCGTGGTCTTGGTGACATAATGATTGGCAGGTATAGAGGAGTGGACTATGGGGCTTTGTATCAGGTCTGATGTGACAAGCGGGCTGCCTGTGGATTCACTTTGTGCTCCTGGTCCAGCGCTTCACTTTGATCTTGAATATTCGCTGATGGGGTGATGAAACCTAGCAACCCACAACTTTTGAGAGAATTTTTTTTTCGCTTTATTTCTTTTCCCAATCCTTCCTTACATTTGGACCAGCGTCTGTGGTGTAATGGTTTGGCTCTTCACCTATTATGCGGAAGACCCGAGTTCAACCCCACGTGCGAACGATCTGCTTATTTTATTTTGGTTTGGTTAGGGCTGTTAGGGCTCCATCGACTCTATAAGGTCATTTCAGCGCCCACAACCATTTCAAAGTATTTTTGGGTAGGGATCAATTTTGAATTTTGCCCGGGCGCCGGCCTAATGCGCCTACTCTTTTAGATTTTCAACCACCAAGGGATTTTCAACATGCGGGGCCTCCGGGGTATTTCGTCCTTATCCGAGAAGACTAGGTGTTTGATCTTACCTAACCTAAGATCAGGGGTGTGGTTGAAAGGAAAGGAGTGGACAAGGAAGAAGAGAAGAGAAGCAAGGCAGGCGACAAGAGTAGCAGGGAGTTGGAGCAGACAAAGGAGAGAGTGAGAGGAAGACTAAAAAAATTAGTTGAAAGAGTAGACAAGGCATAGAAAGAGAAGAAGAAGAAGGAGAAATTTATTGGGGATAACATGCCTGCACTGTCCCGGATTCAAACCCACGACCATTGACATGAGAGGCAGATACCACGACCGCTAGACCACGAGAGCACCCCCCTCCCTGCGTTTTTTCTGCTGGGATTCCTTCCTCTCGGTCCATGCTGGCCCTGACAGGTAGGGCTGAAGCACCCCGTCTCTGAAATGACCTTAAAGTGTTGCAAGGGACGTAAAACTGGTAACCAAACCAAACATTTACATTTGGTATTAAGATAACGGGTTTTCATTTATCGGTACCAACTTCGGTTTGCAAAATTTTTTTTTTACGAGAGAAAATACTACATTGATATGTAGTAGGTTATTTTGTCTTTAGTGTTAAAAGTTTCCATTTGTGGCTCGCGAGGTTTCATTGTAGGCCAGCGTCGCATTGTTCATCCTCCCTCGCTGACATTGTTTCTTACTCACCTGCCCAAACTATTCTATCAAAGGCAAGCTGTGTTAGTTTTATACCTTTTTTATTTTTATTTTACTAACAGCCAGCCCCCCCCCCCTTCCCCCCAAGAAAAAAGAAAAAGAAAAAAGAAAGCAAGGCACAAACACTATGGGGTCGTTGTTGTTTTTTACGGCAGGTCCTTTGTTTTTGGCATATATACATCATGTATAATGATGCAAGATTCGGGCCATTATGTTATCTTCACAATGAAACATTCCCCGTATCTCGGACCACTGCCAATGTTCCTAGTCCCTAGGCTAAAACAACTGAGGCTGGCGCCTCTCTAAATAACCCACTCCTTACTACTAAAATAAAATGCCTATGTCCCACCTGAAATATGCTCAATTTGTTTTATGTTGTTACGATAATGGTTTAAAAAATCAAGTAGCAATTTATGTTTTTTGTCGGTTAAGCATTCTGATAAAATAGTAACAACCGGCGTCTCTGGTATCAGGGGCGAAGCGTGCTCCTTGAGTAAGAGCAAGCAAATTAAAAGAAGAAAGATGGCTTGAAACGGGAATTAAACACCTTTTTTATGCCGGTCAAAAGGATGGGGCAAGCACTGCTTTCTTTGCTTGTATGGACTCTACCCCCGTGTCTGGTATAGGCTACTGTTTAGGTTCTTCGCCTATCAGTATCAAGCAGAGGACGGGAGTTCGCTCCACACGTTGGATGAACATCCCCGTAAATCTGCTGGGTTGATGTACAGACAGCGTCAAAGTAGTCTGCCTCTTAGATAACCTCACAGTGTTGCAACGGGCGTAAAATTATCGAAACCAACAGCCCGGGGTAGCCCGTCTCTTAAATGACCTTGCAGTGTTGCAGGGGACGTAAAACTGGTACCAAACCAAACCATTGGTGTCTCTCCGCCGATCAGCGGTCAAGAGGACGAGAGTTCGACCACAAGTTAAGCATCTTCTTCTTTCTACTGAAATGTCTCATTCCCTAGCCTAGGTGTGTTGGTCTGGTTTATTCGGCCCTACACTGTTACATTAGCCACACGGGTCGTAAAACAGAAACGAAACCAAATGAATGAAAAAATAAAAACATTATTAACTTTTATATTGGAGCCTTACATTGTGTGGCAGTGAATTGCAGCATACCCTTCATGCTCAGTAAGTAGAAACATGTACATAAAGTTTGAATGATAGGCCTGATGGTGTTACTGTAGACAGAATAATATGCCATTGGCTTGGGTCCCGCGCTTCCACTGAGAGAAAAGAAAATAGCTTAAACTTTTGTCACTTCACATGGATTTCGGACCCAACTGCGCAACGACAGTCCTCTCCCGGGACTGGCCCGTCCCAAGTTTGAAACCAATGCGGGGGCCGAACTCCCACCCTCTGTGTGATAGGCGGAGACACCGCGGACGCCACCCGGAAGACTTAGAGCCAGCTCGCAAGCAGTTTAGCATTGTGACAGGTATTTCCTTCGTTTTTTTTGTTTGTTTTGTCTCGACCAAAATGAAATACCCAAATCGCAGTCCAACTAAATGATATCACATTTGGACATGGTGTGTTGATCGCCCCACCGCCGACAGCGAGACCTTGTCGCGAGAGCAAATGGGCAGCTTCTAGAATTACCCCCCGTAACAGATGCTCTAATGGCGGCCCGCTCGGTGGCCAGGCAGATATTGATACCCCCCTTGTTCTCCCTTCCGACCACCATCCTCCGACTTCACCCCCTGCGATGCCCCCCCCCCCCACTGTCCCCTAAGGGGGGGGGGGGTCTCTCTTTTTTTAATCATTTACTGTCACACCTCCCCCTCTCGCCTTCCCTTCCCCCGGTCTCACCCGCCCTCTTTCTGCTAATCAAACTACATCCTAGCTCGGTCTCTAAGTCCACCCTGACAACCCCAGACCCTCCTTTGGGCATTTGCTCTCTCCGTCTTTTTCCGTCCTCGCCTTTCTCTGAGGGCTTTACAGTTCCGCTTCATTGCCATATGCCAGCGATATGAAAAGGGCAAAGGTTTAAGGAAAGCGATTTGCTCTGAAGTCTGAAGGGAAAAGAGAGAGGAGGAAAAGCTAATCAGTGCAAACACTAATTGGATTCCTGCTGTCCTTTATTTTGATTGTACTCAATTTAAAGTTATTTTAATTCGATCTTTCGAGTGACCGTTGTGGTAATATCAGTTTAACAAAATATCTCATTTTCTGGAATTGCATGTATGATTAAATTTAACTCGATTAAGCCCAACAAACGAGCTTGGAAAAAAACACAACAACAACATCAAAGCAGAAAAGAGTCCTTATTTAAAGCTCACGCCAAGAACCCCCTCCCCCTTTTCCACTCACACTTTCTCAGCTAGCACATAGCCACATCGCTACTTCCACCACCAGCAGCAACAGGAACAGCAACAACAAAAACAACAGCAACAACAACAGTAACAACAACAACAACAACAAAAATAATAACAACAACGACGATGACGGCAACAACAATGTCAGTAACATTAACAACAACATCTAACATCTTCAGTAGCAACAGCAACGATAGAAGAAATGAAATGGTGAAAATGGTAACTGTCAGAAGAAACAATAAACTGGAAATTTGTTTCAACTGTGGCAACCAAGAATATTATAAACGTTGTCGTTATGGGCACATGGCTTAATGAGATCAGCAGAAGTAAGAATTTCTTCTCCCTGACTTAACAATCCAGTAGAAAGCACTTTTGTATACAACAAAAGTTTTCTTATAATTGAATTTCTGTTTCATTACTTCAAGGATCCGCGTTAAAAAAATGTTTTAAAAATCTGTTCGCTCTGTGTTCACATGCAATAGTCAAGATATGGACTCATTGTCGCCTTACAGCCATCTTGTACCCGACTTACTTTTGCCAACACTTTAGAATAATGCCACAATTGATATTAAGTGGCGGTATAATTAAGGAATAAATTGACACCAGGAAATCTGACGAACTCTCTAACGATGACAACGATTAAGGTCCTCAAAGACTTGTTCTCTCCCTTGACAGTCCTTTCCTCTTCCGCTTCCCCTGCACAGCTGACGACCCGAGCAGCTCGCGACCAATTTCGCCCGAGTAAATAATCGTGTAATGAGAAAGGGCACATCTCTGACAATTCTCCGGGGTGGTATCTGTTTCCCCGCCGACATCCGAGGTTATTAAGCAGCTTGCTATTTTCTAGTTACCCAATGAAAGGAGAGACCAGTCGCTTCACTGAAGTTCTGCTTCATAGAGCTACTGTAGGGTTGATTTGAGACCACAGTGGGCAAACAACCACTCTAATGGGTCGCATGGCCGCCCCATAAAGTTAATACAGTAAGCTCCGCTTATTGTCACGGTCGGCTGGACACAGAAATATCGTGACTATAAGAGAACAGTGACTATAAGCAAAGTCCCAATTCGGGCATTTAAAAACAAAAATTATCACGTGGAAAAGCGATTCTGCCCAAGAACAGCTACCGAGACAATATCGAGTTCATTGTTATTTCAGAATTGCTTTTTTTTTTTTTAAAATGGCCACATCTGAAAAAATGAATGAATTGTAGAAGTTTACCTAGTTTTCACATGGCTTACAAGCGAAATTTCTTACTTGCCAGTGAAACGGGGAAAATGTCTGTTACAATAAATCATACTACTTTTGACAACTTTGCTGCATCAAGTTTTGTAAATTCATTGATTGCTTTATAATATGCTAAAAGAAGCACTAATATCTCTTTAAATTAGAAAAAATAAGCTATTTAAGCAATTCGACACAAGGAAGGCTGGAATATGCCATCAGGGAGAAGAGCGCCTACGAATGTAGAAGTAGAAGTGTTTGTGGCTAAATTATCACATCACATTTTCTTTAAATAATCATTGTAAAGCGCATAGAGTCTGCTTTCGAGCGGGGATATGCGCTATATAAATGCAATCTATTTTATTATTATTATAAATAGAGGATTTTAACGTCCTTCGAACTCTTCAACCGAGTTCAGTTTCGAATTACGTCTGAATCATCTCCTTTCATAGTAACTTTTAAAATCAAAGTGATTGTGACTAGAATAGGATAAATTTATATAGGGGAAAATCATATTCACGAGAATACAGTGACAAGACGGGAATCGTGACTAAAGGCAGCTTGACAATAAGCGAAAACTACTTTCTGATCATCTGCTCGTCAATTAGATGCTAAATCGGGGCGGGGTCGCGTGCCGAGCTGGGTGACAAGAGAGAGCTTCACGGACTTCATGTTGTCTGCCTGCCTGTCCGCCCGTCCACTCGCCTGCTTGTGTCCACGGGCTGTGACCAATGGCCTAGTGGTACAGCTTGTCTTTGTGATAACACGCGCTGAGGTTAGACCGGCGCTGTGGTGGAATTGTTAGGCTCTTCGCCTGTCATGCGGAAGGCCCCGGTTCGATCCTCAGCGCAGACAATCTTTGTTTTTCTGCTGGTCCCTCTCAGTCCGGGTTGGCCCTGACAGGCAGGGTCGAAGTAGCCCGTCTCTTAAATGACCTTACAGTGTTGCAGGGGACATAAAACTTGTAACCAAACCAAACCAAAAGCCGAGGTTAGAAGGAGGGAAAGGCTCGGGTAGACTTTTTTCTTCACTGAATGCAGAGAAAGCTCTGAGTTTTGACATAATATACCCTTTTAAAAAGTTAGGGAAAGTCGTTAAATACGTAAATATTTTTCATGTGGCATTTACATATTTAATGTTTTTTGTACCTTTAGAAATGATACCTGGTATACTTAAGCAGTCAATGAAAACACTGTGTATTGTAAACAACGTTGAGAACAAAGGACGATTGTTTGTGTCTCTTTGTTCTCTTCTTATTCAAATTCATACAAGTCTTCCCTAACTTTTTTCGAAGGGTAGGCCTATATTACTTTTGGGATAGAGAACATTTGGAAAAACAATTAACAGTACTAAAAGCTAGATCAGACTCTTTTCCACATTTCATTCCACAATAGCCTATTCTGCATGAGCATCACATTATCTAACACAAAAAACAAACAAACAAAACAACAACTGCTGAAGAATTTAAATTCCTCGTAGTACCGATTACAAATCTATAGGAGTACCGCACACGTAAATTTTTAGCATACGGGCAAAACCCAGTTAACATTGTGATGTAAGGTTATATTTTACGATAATATATTGGAAGGAAAAGTACATAAATTTTAGCTGAGCAGTTAAGAACTTAATATTATTATCAGCAAAAGGGGCACTGAATTGCAGGCGAGATAAAAAAAAAAAACCCACACCCAATAATACACCCCCCAAACAAACAAAACAACAACAACAACAAAAACGACGACAACAACCAAAAAATAAAAAGACCCACACAAAAACAACAGCAACAACAACAACCATGATTTATTATTATTTCTTGCCAGGAAACATGGTTTAATCAACCAATTCAGCAGGTGAACTAAATTTCTATATATATAAAAGTGGAGTACACATGTCACTCTACTGCCTCTATCTCTCTCTCTCTCTCTCTCTCTCTCTCGCTCGCTCTCTCTCGCTCTCTCTG
>JAUKPP010286994.1:0-10377 GCA_032273245.1 Phyllaplysia taylori
CTTTCAACTGTAAAATGACTCGTAGCTAAAAAAAGGTGGCTCGCGACATCCGACGGGTTTTCCTTCGCAGCCACACATGTGTGTCGAGTACTGTTGAGTCCCCCGCCTCCAAAAAGAAGTAACCAAACTTTTTAACTCAATAATTCCAAACTAGGCCTTCAGAATTCACAAAAGATTATCCAAACTTAAGAGCTATGATTGCTCAACACACTTAAAATTCACTGCAAATAAACGTAATGAGATGAAAACAGTGGTTAGAAAATTTAGTGTGCTTGTCTCTTAAAAGAAATATGTCTTGTAATCTGTCCAAATTGCAAGTCTTAAAATGTAGAAAATTCTGTGCAATGTCAATTGGATGATAAGAAGATATTTTCATTCCGTAACAACATTATATTGGTGTGGGGGAGACTCGATCATCTTGTGTCTTAAAATCTACACATGCTTGCTATAGTGCATCTGAGAAGAACAATGTTCAACTTTGCTCACTATTCTTCTCCCCTTTACTCTTCTCCTTTGAGCATGTGGCTGAATCTCAACACCTAACTGAACTAGATCTAGCGAGATAAGTTTTTCACCAATTCATAGGAGAAAAAATAGGCCTTCATGTGATGCCAATAACCCTGTTCAGCCAAAATGTAACATGCACTTATTTTGATTTGCTGCATATCAATACAGACACAATTATGATGTTAAACTCAGGCAAGGCTAATGCACCCCTTTCATGATCTGCCTTTCTGTCAGTGGACCCCATATCCTCTCCTTGGCTCGATTAATTTCTTGCTGCAAGAAATGCTTATCTTTTCCATCATTTGAAGTTTAATATTTGCAGTTCTTCAGTAAATATTGTCGACTAAAGAGAAAAAAAAGGTCAAACAGAGAATGCCATGTTGCACGATCCATTGGATTCAGGTCTGGTGAGTGAGGTTGCCACTCAAGATTTATGATGAAACAATAATGTCTTTCAATTCAAGGAAATGGCAGGTCATTTCCAGTCTAAGGTACTGACAGTCATGATTTTTCTGAGTCAAGACAGCTATAACAGTAAACAGTGATTACCATGGTCCAAAGCAATCTTTTAGTGATGTCCTTGACATAAAATAGTAAATCATAATTTTCTAGAGTCTGTCTTTCAAGTCAAGTCAGTGTGCAACTAATATACAGTCAAACTGCGTGCGTTGAACTTCCTAGAGTTTATTTTCGTTGAGTTGATCCTTTTTCGTTCTTCTTTATATAAAATTATTAAGTTCAACCCCAGATGAACGGACACCTTTCCACTCCCTCGCCTCTAGTCAACTGTATGAAAAGTACTTGCTGAGTGTTACAGACCATGCAAGAAGGATTACATTCTGAAAAAAATATATTTTTAAAGTAACTTCATTTCGTATCAAAGATATCCTATGGGACCTTACATCAATGCAATAACACACTTGTCTCGACAGCTTCTACATCATGCCATAAACAGAGTAGACGACACAACAGATATTGAGGAACAAACAAACTAGCCCAAAAGTAAAGAAAGGTAGCTGTTCTCACGTCATTTTCATGCATGGGACATAGACACCTCTCTTTGCCCAGAGGTCCTGGACTCGTTGCTTCACCTGGAACAAGGTACAGACAGGCTCAAACTGTTAATGGTATACAAGGTACAAGGATGCAAACTGTTAGAGTTTAGTTTTTGTTTTGTATAGCACTATTGATACTGTAAGGCCCCCTTAGCCCCAGGAAATAGGTTAGGACTAGTAACACTTACAAAGAAGGAGAAGGATAGTTTGTGTTATGCAAGGTAAAGATTATTAGATGTAACGGTTAAGCAACATTGAGAGGGGATAACTGTTAATGTTATACAAAGTACACTGATGCAGACTGTTTATGTTTTTTCAAGGCACAAAGATACAAACTGTTACATAAAGCAACATACTGGGGTGAAAATTGTAAACTATCCTGCTTAAAGCACAATGTCATCATGAAACCACATGAATTTTCTACAAGGGATCACGCTTTTCTTTTTACCCCTGGTGTGTTCTCTAAGAAGAGACCGCCCTACAGAGAACAGGGATGCATATTACTCTTGCGTGTGCATACAGAGACACACTATAGGTGGTAACTGTTAAGAAATCAATACATTCCATTTTTGTTTTAATTCAGTTTTTCAGCATCACTCTCTTTAGAAACCTCACATCTTTTTTCAACAGAAGAGAGCGCTGATTACCTTGCAAAAACTGTATGAATCTCTCCAAGTCAACTATCTGTGTCTTCAGCTGGTCCACTAGTTTCTCCTTAACTTTAGCAGGATTGACAATCTGCGAACAAGAAAAGGGTTAATTCGCTGGTGTTTCATACTCTGCTCAACACTGGGAAACTAGTTAGGATGCAGACCACCTAAACCAGGCCTGCCGAAGCCAACCAGTTCTTATTGGGATATTGATTCGGTTCAGTTTTCAGTTTTACGCTCTTAGTAACACTAAGATCATTTTAGAGGCAGACTACTTTGACCTTGCCTGTCAGAACCGACCAGGCCAGAGAGGGACACAAACCACCATGATAAACACAACTTTTAAATATCACAACTGAATTTTTAACTGATGTCTACTTCCCAAAATTTAATCAAGCTGGCCACAAGATTCCATAGTCATGCTTGCAAGAACAGTTTTTGCATTATATATAGTTGTCATCTTTGGCCTTGTGGTTGCACAAGCCAAACCACCACAATGTCTTCCATTATTTTAGGAGAGCTCCTCCATCCAATAAAGTAATGCCGCTAGCTCAGGTACTAGCTTTTGGAACAGGTATGAATCACAGAAGTGAAAATCTTGACTTTGGCTTTATCCTTAGTTTTAGTGATTCTCAAGAGAAGGATATTCAAACATAAGTTCAATATTTAATTCTGTTGGAACACCATGGAATCAGACTCGCATCAAAACAAAGGGAACAGAAATACTTGTCTTTTTTCTAAACTGTTGAGCACTTTCAGCTATCTTGTATGAATGTTTTATCAGCCCAAAAATGCTTTACATTCAGTAAAAGACACATTTCAGGGTGCATTATAAATTTACAATGTTGTTCAAAATGGGGAGATACAATCCCCTTGAGCCATCAAACTTAAAAAAGTAATTTTCTTGTTTATTTCCACTCTAGCAGCAGGCACTTTAATTTGAATCATCATGGTTACAATTTCTATAAATGATCAATAAATAGCTTTTTTGCTGAAGTCAAGATGTTAAACTTTAAATAAGTCTATTTGCATAAAAATTCATAAGCACTTATTCCATCATGTCGCTATGCATATTAGAGCTAAAGTTATTGTTAGAAAGAAGTCAAATAAGAGGATCACCATAGAACACATTAAACTATTCCTCAAGTAATTTTTTGAAAAATTTGAATTTAGTGGAGCGTTATGAAGATGAGGAAAGGAAAGAGACACAAGAAGGAGGAAATCACACACCTGTCCTACAGCGTTGTCCACAACTTGACGCAGCTCCTCTGTGCTGAAAAGAAAACAACAAGCACAATGTCATTAGGTTTCACAGAATCAAAGACAAGAAAGCTTTCTATTGCCTAGGTCAAAACTGATGCATGAACCCCTAAAGCTTTTTTCCCCATGAAAGACTTCACTGACTAAAAATTTACACAACATGAAGCAAAAATACTTTTCATTTTGCTGGGTGAGTGAAAAAATTCAACATGTGACACTTTTCAAAAGTGCTTTTTTGTTTTTTGCAAAAAGAATTGTTTTCTAGGACATCGCACAACTTGTGTCAAAAGCTCAGACCTCTACAATGCATAGATTTAGTTATGAGAATTAGAAAAAGCAATTTTTAGAGGACAAATACACAGTTTTTTTGTCTCTTTGAAAAACTTGAGGCTTTTACTGCCACATCTTCTGGAGCCTTGAGGATCCCATCGTATAAGCTCTCAACTGAAAAATAACAAACTCAAAAACCTCTCCCTTAAAATTCCACTGCCACTGACTTCTCTTCAAAGAAAACACTGAAAACAGCCATACCTCAAGCTGTCAAAATTCTCTAGGTTGAGGTCAAGTTTGTGTCGCAATTCCTCCAAGACAACCTTCTGCTTCTCCATCACTTTGCTGGTGGGAAGACTCTCTGCCTCACCGGTCTAGACGTTGGATAAATGCAAACAGCAGAGATGAGTCAAATTTTGCACTCACAAGTAAAGTTCAACAGTCTAGCATTATTTCAACACAGTGCAGGGCACCCTGCTTCAACCATCTGAAGATAAGCAAAATGCAGCAAACATTAGCACCCCTTCAACTTTTTTTGCTACGCCTTAAGATTATAACATCAGAGTTATCGTTAAAAATCTAACTTGGAACTCAAAAGCTGATGACAATGAGTGTAACAAGTTTCAGTATTAAGCATGATATATCTAGATGAGAAAAAAGCATCCACGTACTGAAAACACCCAAACCTACAATCAGCTGCTTGAGTCCAACATGAGACTAATCACATACACTGCACACTGCAATAACCAACTGACACTTTTAAATCCTCCATTGGAAAAAGTAGGCCTACATCACTTATAATCTTCCAAAAATAAGAGCTTGAGATCTGTTAGCTGCACTGAAATGAGCCACACAGACAATCAGCGATTAGTACCCTACATAAAATACACATATTTTCATCTGACCTCATAAGCGTAGGTTTCCAAATCCTCCAGTTGAGACTTGAGCTGTTCTATAAGTTCCCTCTGTTTTTCTCTCTGCTCTGTGATCTTGCTCTCGTGTTCCCTATCACTCTATAGGAGTGGAAATATAGGAAATGCACTTTAGTGTAACAAACACTTTATCAGTGTTTCAGCTTTCTAGCATAACAAGTTGCCCTTGAACTTGCAACTCAAAGGATCAGATTTGACTATGCATAGAGATAAACTTACTTAAATTTGCCCAAACTTACTTTGGAACCCAATTGAAATTGGTCTGGAAATACAGCAAATACATAAGTCACAAAATACCAATAAATCAATGAATAGGTACCATGACAGAGGGTAATTATATCACCTTTTTATGTTTCATAGAACAAGTGAAGACACACACGCATACAAACACACCAAACACATATATATATACACACAACAATTATTCTTAACATCTACTCTCATCCACATGCACATTCTTCCCTCCTCAGAGGCAAGGGAAACAGATTTCATCACCATGCTTGGTGTGGAATGAAATCTGCTACATGGGTTTCACTGGTCTAATGAAAACAAAAATAGCTTTTTGTCACCACCATTCTACAATTGCCCAAGTCATTTTTGGGCAATTTCAAATAAGTGTCACAATGGAGATCTCTAAATTTTGTCTATCAGAATATCAGAAGTACTTTTAAATTATTAAAAATTCAACACATAATAGTTTTCTAGTATTCAACAAGATTATATGAAAGAAAAGCCCTTTGTGTTCATAAAACAAAATTGTTTTCACTCATTTTCTCATTAAAAAAATAAAATATGACACAGGCAATCATAGAAAGATGGAAACGTTATACAGTTGAACCTGTTCAAGACAACCACTCACTGTCGAGAAAAAGTGGTCGTCCTGGACAGGTCAGATTAATATGAAGTGAAAAAAAATTAAACAAAAAAATCCAACCCATAGCCTTTTCCATTCCTCCGCTCAAATGAATATGAAGTCAGAATAAAACCAACCCTTTCATGTCCAGGAGGGATGTTTTAAGATATTTTTGGAGAGGGAAGGGGCAGCTCTGGTTTTGTTTTTTTGTTGTTCAGAATGTATCAGTCAGACGAGGAAGACAGAGTGCCATTGGGAGGGGGGCAAGCATAGAAATTATGTGCTGTGGCAACTCAACAAACAAGCAATACCTATATAGCAAGTCTGCTGTTACCAACTGAGTAAAAAGAGGGACCACTAACTTTGCTTTCACTTCATGTTGGTCAGGAATTACACTGTATTGTGAATTATGGGAGGGGTTAATAACAACAGGTGAATGGGTCGCTTGCCACTCATCCTCAGCTGAAAATTTGTTACCAAATGATGAACACAGGTAAGCTCTAACCTTATGCCAATACTCAGTGCTAGTCAGCGAGTGGATACATTGTAGGAGGGACTAATAATGTGTAATAACGATAGATAAAAAAGAACGGGCACTGGCAGCCAGGACAAGGACTCATCACTCGTTCACAGCGATATGCACCCATGATTATGGCAACATGTTGGGCGAAAAGAGAATCGAGTGGTCCTATTGGGCAGGTTTTGTAGCTGCTGGTCAGTAAAATAGGGTGGTCAAGGTCGCGTTGGACAGGTGGTCGTCTTGGACGGTGTCATTATATAGAAAAAAATCAAGAGGGGAAGTGAGAAGTGGTCCTTTGTACTGGTGGTTGCTAGAGGAGGTTTGACTGTAGGTTCCTCCAGTTCAACTGACTTACCATTTCTTCCAGCATCTGGGCATCTTGAGTTTTGCAGCCACGAACATCGGGGATGCCTTTGAAAGCAAATTCTTCCAGCTCCTTCAGCAAAGTCTAGACCACAAAGATGAGGAGATACAGATTTGAGTTGTATACCAATATGAAAATCTCTACATAAAAAATATAATAATTAGTCATGGTATTACCACTTACCTCACTCAAAGGTGAACTCAACTATATGTGTGTACAGTACAACAACTGCACTGAACCCTTTCAAAAGGAGGTGAGTGATGTTTCAGCTCCAGTCATGTGCCATAAAACCTTTTTCCCATTTTATGTTTCAACTTTCTTGAGCTTATGAAATACAGTCTAAGGAATAAAACTACAAATAAAAACATTTTTTTAAAAATCTAATGGGTTTGATAATAATAAAGTGCCTCTTATCTTATCTCACTAAACTTACAGCATTTTTTTACTCATCTACTATACTATCAAAGGTGCCTCTTTTCATATCATGGGGGCATTTCTGGCCAAGCAGAAAAGCCCCCATCTACAAATGCGGAGGTCTTCAGGTTCAAATCCTAAGAGGCCCACAGAGATTTTTTTCAGTTTCCACGGTTCCGGCCCTAGTAAAACTCTTCCACCTTTTAAATGACCTGATAGTGTTCAAGGGGCATTAAGTTTATATTATAACCAACCATTATTTTATGTCCATTTATTTTCTGCTGCACCAAATTTTGTAATGTAGAGGTTAGGCTTTTCGCCTTATACACCGAGAACTCGAGTTCCAGGCCCATGTGGGACAGCTTGTTTGACCGATTATCCCCATTTATTTGGTGGCTCAGCTTGGGTTGGCCTTGACAAGCAGTGCAGGGTCAAGTAAGCTCAATAGTTTAATTGTAAGCCGGAGACTGCAGCAGTTCTGTAGAACCAAGGGGCAAATTTTAAGGCTTTCCACTCCCTGGGTACAGAGCTTCTCTGCATGGCTCTGTGGGTTGTTAAGTATGCTTGAAAGGCGAATAACCCATACAGACCCTTATCATAACAACAACAACATATCCCTCTATCTTGTGCGGCACTGACCTCCTTGTCATCTGGCTCTGCACTGACTATCTGCTTGAGCCTGAACTGGACTTGAGCAAAGTGAGTGGTGAGGGCCAGTAGGGAAGAGTTGAGCTGCTCTTGCTCCTCCTCCAGTCGGGCCAGCTCGTCCCCCTGGCTCATGTGGCTGAAGGAAAGGGATACTTAAGGAATGAGCGTCTCTTTATGGACACAGTGTAAGAAGGGATCAAAGTGGATTAAAAAAGGCCGGTGATTGGAGAATATAAACAAGTTGGGGAAAAAAATCGTACACCACAAACGCATTATAGGGCATAGTTTAATGAATAAACAAAATATAAACATCCAGGTGCTGGGTTAAAAAAAAAAAAAGGAACGCAAAAAAGAAATGTAAGTGTGGTTACATTTTAAAACATTGTTATGAGTAAAATCTATAACAGGAGCTTCAAAGACTTGGGAGTCAAGGAAAAGAAAATAGCCAAAAACTGTTAAGTTTTCTAGGGCAATAATCAACTTCGGGTTTGCCAACTTTTCAGAAAGTCAATTCGGGACAATCCAGCGAAACAAAAACAGACCTTCAACATGAAGACCTTGCCAACATTGGAAGAAAAAAAGAAAGAAAGTTTGGTAGTGGTAGCTGCGTTGTTGAACTTTAATGGTTTCTTGGGGGGTGGGGGATGGGTGAAGATAGGGACAGAGAGAGAGAGAGAGAGAGAGAGAGAAAGAAGTGGGGAGAAAAAAAGAAAGAAAGGGAAAAACGCAACGTGATAGAAAGAACAGTTTGTCATATTTCCACCGCGCAAGGCAAATTCCAGGACAATCTGCCGATTTTCGGGACTCCAAGACACTTGACTCGATTTTGGGACATTCCCGAAAAATTCGGGACCGCTGGCAAGCCTGCAACTTAATTATATCTCTTACCTTGGCTCAAGTGGTGATGGAATAGGACTGACAGCAGCCCCTAAAGGTGCCCATCTTTCAGCAGGTCGCCCACTACCACCTTCATCAAAACTGTCATAGTCCAAATCCAAATCCAAGTCAACTGGATCAGCCCCGCTCAAATCCTCAGTAGCAGAAACATCCACTTCTTCACTTGCCATTGTGATTTACAGATGAATCCTTTAAAAGAAAACAAAGACTTTTGTTTTTTATCAAAGAAGCCAATTTTTAAACTTATAAAAACATTCAGTGGATTGAGAACATTGAAAATTGTAAGTATCCAGTTGGCACACACGTTATCATTTACGCGGGGATGCCAACTCAACCCCCCAAAATTTACTGTAACTTTTACAGCGACGCCACAAAGCAAAGGTTTATAATAATCTCATAAAGCAAACAACACTTCTTGAAACAATACAAAAGTAAATGTAAATGAGTAAGACTTACAGAAAACATACTGAGCCAAAAAAAGTTATTTAAATGGAAAATTGGCATCCCTGCATGTTATTGCTTGTCCCATCTTCCTCAAGCAACCTACATTCTACAATGTGTGCTGATGAAAACTTACTGCACTGGTATGTGGCCAAAAATGCTTGTAGACTTTTTCAAATAAATACATAGTATAGACTGACAATCTGAGTCTGGAGTATGTATAACTATGCTTTTTGTGCATAAAAAGAAGTACAGGAAAAAAAACAACCTCAGCACACACACAGAATAATTCATTCAGGCAGATAACCTTGATATATTTTATGAAAAAAACAACCCAAAAATGCTTTAAGTTTCTTTGAGGCCCTACAAAACTATCAAAATATACAGAGGGCATTCAAGTGCCAGGAAGTAGTCTTGAACGATCATAAGTACATAAAGCAGAAGGAACGCATCAAACCACAGTACCCAAATACCATCCACAAAAAAATCCACAAGGAAGATTTATGAATTTGGTTCTCACAAAGCAATGATTTACGTAAAAAGAAAATCAATAAACCAAACTGCTTCCTCTCTCCTCCCAAGCAGAAACCAAGGGAACAAAAATACAACAATCATCCTAAATGCAAAAATAAAGCTATACACACAAGCCCTTTACAAAAAGCACAGGGAAGAAGCCCCAATTGTGTTGGTGTGATGGGAGCACTGCATTATGACTACTCCCCACATCTGTTGCCCACATTGCTCCTTTTGATTGATTGAACAGCACACATGGCTTACACCCTCTGCCCTTGCACTGTACATTGAATTGTTTTCCTTCCATATATGAAGTAGTAACAATGTGTGGACACATGATCTATTATCTCTTGTCCAAAAAATGATTGCACTGCATCAAACAATTTTGTAGAGAGTTAAATTTTGTTTCCAAAAATTGATTTACATTCGATTATTAAGTTAATGCTTACAATGACATTATTCAAATGGAAAGAGGTAAAAACAATAAACATCCTACTATAAACAATATTACAAATCTTCAAAGCACAGGACTGCACAGCTTGACTAACAATGTGAATGCAATGTTTTAAAGGCTCTTATAACACAAATTGAAATTGGTCAGAGTTTGAGGCCAATGTGGGCAGGCTATTTTTAATCAGGAATATTCACCTCTGCTGGGATCTAATGTTTGACCTGAGGGGCAAGGCCAAAGTAGTGTTGCAAGGGGAGTGGTGTAAAACCAAAACCCAACATCTTTCGTTTGGCCTTTCATATTCTGATGCTTCTCTATGATATAATACAAGTGGACACAGAAAAATGTTTGTTTGGAGTAGTGTATAATTTTTTGACTTAAGGCACATCAAAAACTTTCTAGAACAAAATATCTAAATAGAGATATTTTGATCTAGAAAGTTTTCGATGTGTCTGTGTCCACTTGTATTATATCATAGAGAAGTATCAGCAAATTTTTTTAAAAATAGGACCGGTCTAAGTGGGGTTCAGTTCAGGTTAGTTTGCCCCGGTCTAAGTGGGGTTCAGTTCAGGTTCGTTTGGGGGGGGGGGGGGGGGGGGGCG
>JAUKPP010287005.1:0-13812 GCA_032273245.1 Phyllaplysia taylori
TGTGAAGCGCCTTGAGCTTGAAATTTTTAAGGGAAGGCGCTATACAAATACCATTATTATTATTATTATTATTAATACGTAAATAAAAAAGCCGTTGTTACAGGGACAACATAAATATAATTACGAGGTAAAATCATACTGTCAACAGTGTCAAATTCCCCCATTTCACGTGAATCTTACTTATTGGATCCTTGTCTTCCCACAGTAGGCCTATGCTGCATTAATATTAATGTCCTACGCTTGGTCATCAGGATTGGCTTTGTTTCACCTCCCACTCCATAGAACCATAAGACTTTCAGCTTCTTGGCCCTTTTTTATTCTTGTTTTTTTGTCATGATTTTTATTATTTTTTATTTCATTTTATGTTGTTGTTATTATTACTATAATTATTATCACTATTATTATGATGGTGATTATGATTATTATTATTACTTTCTTTCTTTCTTTCTTTTTTTTTTGTTCTTTTTTTGGGGGGCTTTTTAGCTCCTTGGTTCTGCTTGCGTCACCCTATACAGATTTTCAGCTTTATGCCACTGTTTTGATTCACACTGTACCGATTTTCAGCTTCGTGACCCGCTTTGCTTCAAACCATACAGATCTTCAGCTTCTCTTGATTCGCTTTGCTTTTTGCCCTTCTTTCTTTTTACAGTATAGACTCCAGATTTTCAGCTTCTCGTCTCGTTTTGCTTTACGCTATACAGACTTCCAGCTTCTTGACCCACTCTGCTTCATAAACTTTCAATTCTTTTGCTCCCGTTTCTCTTCACACTATAGGCCTACACCTTTTCAGCCTTTTTTTTTTTTTTACCTGTTTGGCTTCACATTATACAGACTTTCAGCTTCTCTACCCGTTTCTCTTCACGCTTATACGCTTTCAGCTTCAGCTCCAAACACTCAGTGTGTACATAGGCCTACATGATAAATAGAGCCGTCCCATACTCGATAGAAATAGTCAAATCAAAGGATTTCCCCCAAGGGGCACTTATTTATACCGAGAAGACCCAAAAAGACCCGAGAAGACCCAGAAAGACCCGAGAAGACCCGAAAAGACACCTGAAAAAACCCGAGAAGATCCCTTGGGAGACAGCTGTAAACTTCCACGTTGGTGTCGAAATCGCTTAGTGAAGCGCGGGAGACAAAGTCGGAAGAGGAAATGTGCGGGCTTTTAAAAACATTCTGCTAATTATAGCAAATGACGCAATTATGTTTATTTAGGCTAGGACAGATGTTTCTTTTTCGACCAACAAAACACGGTACATTCAGAGGTTTTTTCGGTTATCTTTTCGGGTCTTTTTGAGTCTTCTCGTGTCTTTTCGGGTATCTCTTCAGGTCTTCTCGGGTATTTTTGGGTCTTCTCGGGTGTTTTCGGTATAATTAAGTGCCGCCCCCAAGAGGATGGGGCAGATTTGCACCTAAATGAAGTGCAAAAAAAATAACTCTGGGTTTTTCTAGCATAAATTTGCGTGAAGGATTGGACTATTGTCTATCACTGCGTGTGCTGTACGCTCTCGTACGGACGTCAATAAATAACTCATCCGCATTCGTTGGTGTTAAAATAATGGCAGTCTCTCTTACCCACGTATAAAACCACTTCCGGTGACGGATGCTGTGCAGTACGCCGCATGAGTGTCGCCAGTTGGGTGCATCTATCTCACAAACGAAATGGCAGTGTGAAGGTTGTGCCCCCTTCACCTTTTAATACACGCTCTTGTTTTGATACGGTTTTGTTTGGTTACCAGTTTTACGTCCCCTGCAAACACTGTAAGGTAATTTAAGAGACGGGCTACTTCAACCCTGCCTGCCAGGACCAACCCGAACTGAGAGGGAACATATACCAGCAGAAAACACCCCCCAGATCGTCCGCGATCGGGGATCGAAACAGGGTCTTCCACATGACAGGCGAAGAGCCTAACCATGACACCACAGCGCCGATGTTTTGATATATTTCATTCTTCAATGTGTAGCATCCATAGTGTACGGAAACTTCGCAACTTCAGAGTAATGGTCTAGTTATTTTTAGAAGCCCATATTTATGTTTGTCTTGCACTGATATTTATCTACCCTTCCGCTTTCTGTGATGGCCCAAGCCTATGTATTTATTTGCTTTTCGGTTTTATTTCCTTGTTTCCTTACCGCCATCTTGCACAATAATCTTGCACGGGGCTATTTTCATTGTAGGCTTTGTCTAAGTGAAAGGGTTAATCATCATAAATTTGGCATATAGGTCTACATAATATAAAATATATACTACTGGGTTTTTTTTAACGGAAACCTAAGAGCTCCTTTAAAGCCGTACATTGTACACATAAGTATAATACATGTATTACGCCAATTTCATGTTTGACAACACAAGCTGAAGCCTTTAACTTTGATATTAAAGTTGATGGTATTTTATGGTTGTTGTTGTTGTTACGCTAATTGAGGAGGGATGTTGCTGTTTCGATTTTTGCTTTGTGGAATTTTAGGGAGGGGGGTGTTTGTTGTTCTTTGCTTTAGTTTTTGTGGGGGTTTTTTTGTTTGTTTTGTTTTGTGTGGAGGCATAAACAAGAAGGCTGGCACCTCTATAAATCTATAAATGACCCACTCCTTACTATTAATTGCTTTGTGTGTTTGTTTGTTTGGTGTGGGTTTTTTTTTTTTTTTTTGGGGGGGGGGGGGCTTGTTTGTGTTGTAGTTTTTGTTTTATTTTATCGGCTAACTGAACCCATATATGGGAGCTTTTCCATAGTTGCATTTCAAATGTTATTGTTTTTCACACCATTGTAAAAAAAAAAAAGAGTTCCCCACAAGAACGAATTGTAAGTACATGTAGTTATATATAATATATATATTTTTTTTTATTTTATTATTTTTATATTGTATCCCTTCAGGAGCCGGTGGTAGCACCACGGTGATGACAATCGGCGCCACCACAGGCTCAAACCTCGGGGCAGCGGGCTCAACTGTCGCTAACATCTCCACCACCGCAGCGGCCACCACGCAAGCGGCGACGACGAGCAACTCAACAGCGGAAGAGGAATCCGCCGTCCCCACCGCGGCCATCGCAGGAGCGGCGTCAGCGGGCGCGGCGGTGGCGGGCGGCGTCGCGGCGTTAGTCGCTATTAAGGCTACGGCCGCTACGGCGTCTGTGGCGGCGTCCGCTGGTACGACGGCGAGTGGCGGGGCGGGCGCGGCGACGGCGGCCTCCGCGAATACTGCGGTGGTAGGAGGCGGTGCGAATGGCGTAGCGCCGGCGGCGACGGGTCACACTGTCTCCACGTTCCACGGCGCGGCGAATGGGACGGCGAATTTAGCATCGATTGTGTAAAGGCCAAGTTCTAGAGTAGTGCATACTATTTTTGCACGTTGAGTCTTGTAATGAGAAAAAAAAATCCAACAAAAAAGGACAAAAAACAACGCCGCCCAGCCCTTTTCCCTCCCGCTTTCATGATCGGCTTAGTCCCTTCTTTTGCACAGTCAAGCCTTCATGACTATTAGAATGTAATGTTTCCAAGGGGTACAATGCACGAGTAGATATTTCTATTTTTTTCTGGGTCTTTTACTTTAGTTTGGGGTTTTTTTTTATTGTTGTTTTTTATTTTTTATTTTTCAAAATTGTTTTCATTTTGTGCTTTAGCAAAACTACAGCAACAAACTGAGACGTCTTTCGAGGGAAAAAGAACGGGAGAGGGGGGGGGGGGGGGGCCTGTATTTATCGTTTAGCCGCCCCCCCCCCCGCCAGGTATTTCTCGTATAGCACTTTGCGTGCGAAGAGTGCAGCTATGGAATTTGGCCTTACGATAGGAAGAGGTGAAGAGAGACGTTTTTTGTCTTGCTTCCGTTTTCGCTTTTGGGTTCATGTTTTTGTGATAGGTTACTAAAAGATTGTTTCGGAGATTAAACCTTCCGAGGGTTCAAATCCCACCTGCAGCTCGGTCTGGGGCGGACACTTTACCACACGGCCACTTGACCTCTAGTAACAGAGATGGCAAATAAGTACGACCAAATTATAATAGCTAAGACTAGAGGGGGATGAGACTAATTAAACTTTAAGTACAAATGAAGAATGGGGCTGGAACATAGGATTGCGTGAAAAGAATACGTGTAAATTCATTGAGAAAAGAAAAGTTGGCTAAAACAAAGGGTAGGCCAATCCAAGAGAATCTCAAGCAAACTAAAGCACCGTAGGTTTGGTTTGGTTACCATTTTTACGCCCCCTGCAACACTGCAAGGTCATTTAAGAGACGGGATACTTCGACCCTGCCTGTCAGGACCAACCTAGGCTGAGAGGGGAAATCCCAGCAGAAATAAGTCCAGATCGTCCGCGCTCAGGATCAAACCGCGGTCTTTCGCATGATAGGCGAAGAGCCTAACCATCACACCACAGCGCCGGAATCGATTCCCTGTATTGGCATTAGATCTATCAACCGGCAGATGTTTGTTTGTTTGTTTTTTGTTTTAGTTAGCCTACAGGTAGGCAGTAGAGAATAAAAATGACTACGCAAGTATACTGTGACCCGTTGATATAATACATAACACACAATAATATTATGTTGTCATTGACGAGATTCCGTTAAATCAAGGAATTCAGAATTTTCCCCCACAATATGTATGCTTATCTTTTAATAAATTCATTTTTTTTTCAATTATTTATTTATTTATTAATTATCTATCTGTATATTTACTTATTATTTTATCTATTTACTTATTAGTTATCTATTTACTTATTTGTAATCTATTTACTTATAAGTTAACTATTTACTTATTATTCATCTATTAACTTATTATTTAGCTATTTGTTGCTTTCGTAATTTCGTTTCTTATTTTGTTTCAGTTTCAGTAATAAAAGGTTATGGCATTTACTATATATAGGCATTGATATATTATTATGATTCCATGAATTAGTGTTGAAAGCAATGTTCCAAATGACGTATAATAGTGTTACATGCAGCCTATCATGAAGGCTTTTGGGACAAAACGCTATACGGATGTCACGAAAATCCGGATAAATCGATCGTATCAAAAGTATCCAGATATTGAGAAAGTCGTGATTGTAGCCAAAGTTTTGGTTACAATGCTTCAGTATTATGATATTTATGTCGTTATGTTTTTGCTGTGATATTATGCGCTTTTTATAATATTGACTGTGATCTTTTCCCCTTTTGTTTAAGTTACTTTTGTTGTTGTTACTGCTATTGTTATTATTGTTAGCATAAATCATGTAGTATATACACGTTTTGACTGGTATTTTTATTCTGTGCTTCAAGGATCGGAGCTGAGTGGGGGTTAAGAGAGAAGAACATCTTGGCTTGCTAGAACTATTTGCTGTTAAGCTATAGAATTACTTCAATGGATTAAAAAATAGTATCTGTGATGATACCCCCCCCCCCCCAAATCCATCCCTCTCTTTCTCTCTCTCTCTCTCTCTCTCTCACTCGTTCTCTCTCTTTTTCTCTCTCTCTCACTCGTTCTCTTTCTCTCCCATTTCTTTTTTTTTTCTTTACCTCCCCCTGTCACTCTCTCTCCCTCTCCTTTTTAAAAATGTGTTTTTTACCTTTTCCTTGCTTTTCTAAATCATTAAAAAAAAGAAGGAAAACTAAATCCCAACATAAGAAGGCCTGTGAAACATTCATTTATCAGATATATCTCAGCTCTCCAATAATATAGTCGAGAAAGAAGGAGGGGCTGGGTTGGAAGAAGAACACACACAAAAAAAAATGACAGCCGAGAAATTAAATTCAGATCTACTTTTGTAAAATAATTGATATTAATCATTATATTTCCCATTTTTTGTTCAATATTTATCCAAATTCACATTATTTGCATAATCTATCAGCATTATCTTGACATTAGGCCAATGGGGCATGGATATGTTTTTAAAAAATTCAGAATGCACCTACAATATTAAACAAAATACCTGTCTGGGGCATATTATGATCGTACAAATATAAGCTTATGATAGTTATTATGTCTTCATCAAGTTGTGTGACAAATATCTTGTAGATGTACATTTCTAGGAGTTTCGGGCGGTGAGCGAAGTCAAATGTATGCATACACGGACAGAGCAGCGTCTGTGGTGTACTGCTTGGGTGCTTCGTATATCACACAAAGGACGTGGGTTCGAGGCCAACGTGGGGCAGTTTTGCTTGGTCGAGTATACCTCCGTTTTCCTCTCAGCCCTGACAGGCAGAGCCAAAGTAGCCCGTCCCTTAAATGACCTTACAGTATTGCAAGGGACGTAAAATCAAAACCAAAAGACAGAGCAGTTACATTACTGTTTCTACAACTTTGAGACTAAAGGGAGCTGTCTAAAGGTACAGAGCGCGCCAATAATGTTATTGTGAATGTGATTTAAAGAACAACATGGAAATTAACATAAAATTATCTAATTATTGTTTTTATTCCGTATATATAGAGTTATCAAATAAAACCACGAAAAATAGCAGCAATATTATTAGAAAATGCAAGCCTGTGCCCTCATGCAATGAAGAGACAAAAGCGCCCATAACTCACCAGGCCACCCCATTACCCTATTTATTCTTTGCACATACACACAGCTGCAGCCTTTCCCCACTCCACCCTCTCCACGCCCTCTCTCTCTCTCTCTCTCTCTCTCTCTGCCCTCTTCTCTTTTTCTATCTACCAATCTTTCTACTTATCTATCATCCTATATGTTTGTCTTTCAAAAGCAAATAGCTCATAAATTATTATTTTTCTAGACGTTGTGATAAGTCTAACAAAGTGAAAATTAATACGAAATGCAGTCTAATATAATAACTACAACGAAATAGCCGTACGGACACATTTTACTGACAGTATTAATCTTGAAGTAAGAGTAATGTACCATTATGTAAATATTATAAAATAATGAATATAGATAGTGGTTAAGAAGCTTAAGTTGTCATACGATCCACAGGCAGCCTACTTCTACAAGAGCATAATAATATTATTATACCGCTTTGCTTTGTGACTTTAAATCCTGAATAGATCGATTTTGACATTGTTGCTAATTAAACTCAGCACGAAATTCGTAGCCAACACAAGAATGCTCGTTTCCAATTATTGAATTTCAGTTTACTTAGTTTGGTTTTACTTTTAGTTTCACGTTCCTTGCAAGACTGTAAGGTCATTTAAGCGACGAACTGTTTCGACTCTGCCTGTCAGGGCCAACCTGCGCTGAGAGGGACACGTCCTAGCAGAAAACCGGAGACATAGTCGATCAAACAAACTGCCCCAAGTGGGCCTCAAATTCACGTCCTCTGCAAGGTGGGCGAAGACCTAAACTATTACACACCAGACGACGATATTTTGTTTCATTCATTGTAACGATACAGAAGAGTACTGCACTTCGTACCATGTCAGACATTCAAACATAATTATTATTATCTGTTTGTTTGTTTGGGGTTTTACAGCTCCATCGACTCTGTAAGGTCATTTCGGCATCGACATAATTATTGCTTTTCAGAACTTTTTACATGATCACACAGGCGTGTGATGTGAAGGTTAGGTTCTTCTCCTATCACGAAGAGGAAGATAGAACTATCCATACGTTGAACGAAAATGTCCGGCTCTCTGCAAGGGTGTTGTGTCCCTCTCAGCCCGGGTTGGCTCTGACAGATAGGATTAAAGTAACCCATCTTTAAGATGACCTTACAGTGGCACAAGGGGTGTAAAACCCCCAAAATCTAAAGCAGAGACTAGTGAGCTTTGAGTTTCCTTTGGTTGCATAAGGTCAGTCCAACCAGTGCTGTGGCGTAATGCTTAGGCTCTTTGCCTATCATGCAGAAGACAGGAGTTCAATCCCGGTCGCAGACGATCTGCGGTTTTGTTTCTGCTCGGATTTTTTTCCCTTCAGCCCGAGTTGGCCCTGACAGGCAGGGTCAAAGTAACCCATCTCTTAAAAGACCTTACGGTATTGCAGGGGGTGTAAAACTGGTAACCAAATCAAAAGGTCAGTTCTAAGACTCAGACGCCGGCTTCTTCGACCTTGCCTGTTCTCCGGGCCAACTCGAGCTAAGAGGGGTAAATCCAGCCAGGAAGATGAAGACACTCGTTCCCTCATGGGAACCGAACTCGGGTCCTATGTGCCATAGGCAAAGAGCCTAACTATCACACCACAGATGCCAGTGAATAATAGTGCATGTAGATGCACAAAATATGCAGTATGATAAACAATAAAGAACTCGAAAATGTGATCTAAAAAATTGTATTTTGAAAAATCGTAACAACAAAAAATGCGTACAGAAGACACAACCTTGACTCACACAAACACGGGTACACGTAGCCGACACACAACTTTATGGCAGAACAAAAAGAAAAATCATTGCTTTTGAAAAATGCTTACAAATGAAAAAAACCCAGTAAAGAACCCTGTTGATCATTACAAAAACCACAATGTCCCTCGCATAATGATGATACAGTGGTCTACGCCTAACAGCCCTCCTCTCATAGACCCGGTTCGCCTAACAACCCACTAATTTGAAAAAACACAGATTTTACTATGTAAATATACCCTTCTATGAGCCCGCTCCTACAGGGCAAAGTTCGGCTATGGATCCACTTTTTCTCGTCCAAAGTCATAACCTCAACACAAATTTATATTTTCTCTCTTCAATGTTTCACTTTACTTTCGTTCTCTGTTCTTGTCGACAGAAACAATATTATCTTTCATTACATTTGATTGGTTGGAACTTAGATATACTAATAATGCTTCGCTTGATATTACATGCAAAATAAAGCTAACCCCCGCCTCCTTCCCCCGCCACCAACCCCACCTTCATTCTTCAGTTCTCTAACAAACCCCTTCGCCTATGGACCCGCATTTTGCCGTCTCCCGAGCACCGGGCTTTTCTTAGGCATAGACCTCTGTAATATGGAAAACAAGATTCTAACAAAAAATAGGCATGGAAGAATCAACTGAAAAATGGAAACATCTTAGTTGTCGTCAACCCACATAGTAAAGTGAAATGCCTCACGCCACAGGGCCGGCAGCTTGAGGGATACAAAAGGCAAAGGGTTGTCTGCCCTTTTTCAAGTGACTGTTGATAGCTTGTTCTAAAATACAAAAGGCAAAGGATGGTCTACCCTTTTTCAAGTGACTGTTGATAGTTTGTTCTCAGATACAAAAGGCAAAGGATGGTCTGCCCTTTTTCAAGTGACTGTTGATAGTTTGTTCTCAGATACAAAAGGCAAAGGGTGGTCTGCCCTTTTTCAAGTGACTGTTGATAGTTTGTTCTGAGATACAAAAGGCAAAGGATGGTCTGCTCTTTTTCAAGTGACTGTTGATAGCTTGTTCTCAGAGACAAAAGGCAAAGGATGGTCTGCCCTTTTTCAAGTGACTGTTGATAGCTTGTTCTCAGAGACAAAAGGCAAAGGATGGTCTGCCCCTTTTCAAGTGACTGTTGATAGTTTGTTCTCATATACAAAAGGCAAAGGATGGTCTGCCCTTTGTCAAGTGACTGTCGATAGTTTGTTCTCAGATACAAAAGGCAAAGGATGGTCTGCCCTTTTTCAAGTGACTGTTGATAGCTTGTTCTCAGCCTGTCGTTTGGTTTGGTTATAGGTTTTACAGGGGGTGGTGGGAGGTGGGAGGTGGGGGTGGCTACTTCAACCCTGCCTATCAGTGCCAACCTGGGCTGAGGGGAACAGTTCGCAGCAAAAACATGCAGATCCTCATTGCCACATCGGAACCCAATCATTACATCATAAACGCTGGTATACAAGTGTTCACATCACGAACTTGAGTCTTCATCAAAACAAAGGAAGAGCCAACAGTATTATTCTGAACGCTTAGTCATTTCTAACTTGACCTCCTCTGTCCCCGAATAGTTCCTTCAGTGTCCATTCACAAACACATCCACGGTAAATGCTGCATAGAAAATTTGTTTAAAAGAGTTCACTGCTAGCAAGTCTAATACAGTTGAACCTCCTCAAGCGACCACCTGTATAAGACGACCACCTGCACAAACGACCACGTTCCCTTGACTTCCAAATTACATTTTTCTTTATATATTAAACCTGTCTTAGACGATCACCTGTCTACACGACCACTTTTTTCTCGACATTGGGCGGTCGTCTTAGACAGGTTTGACTGTACTAATACAGTATAAAGTCTCAAGATTTTGAGTCATCTGCTCAAAGCATTGCCGACCCCCTGAGTTGGAGAAACACACTTTCATCTATAAGACATCAATGTATGAATATATAATATTATATGCATGTATATATATTATGTATGTACACAATAAACAACAATCAAAGCCCAAAGCTGAGATGTATATGCAAAGGATCAATAATGCAGTATCTTGTCAACTCAGCAACATAATCACAAATTGTTTGAAATAATTGAAAAAAAAACAGAGAAAAAATCAAACATAAAATGAGCATTTCTGATTGGCAACATTAAAGATCCAACATACTTCTACACGTTTTCTCAATATAAAAAAGGATAATGAGAAAAATCATCATTATACCCCCTGAAATTGAAATACTTGTTAATGGGCAAGCACTCAATAAATTAAGGCAAGAAAAAACATAGAAACCAAAGACTTACGATAGAACCCGCATATTTCGACATCTTTTCTGATAAGATAGATAAGATCGTCGGTTTTGTCCACTCACTGGCATCTTGGCTTGCTATTTCGATAAAAACTCTACATTCAGCTAAAGTCAACATGATTTGGAATTCACAACTTTTTCTTTATTTACTACATCTCAATCCCTTAAGTTGACTTTCTTTTCATTCAACATGATTTCAATAGTCCCAGCAATGTCGACTTATGGCGGTTCTACTGTAGTTTTATACAATTTGGGTTGTATTTGAACAGTTATCGCCATCTGTATTTGAACGCATTTTTAAAACAAAATCAAACCCATAAATTATGGCAGAGTAGCTGACTATAGTTGTTCATCAAACAGCGTCGCTTTGAAAAGAAGAGTTATTTGTTGACAGCCAAGCTCAGGCGTGATCCTGAAGTGGAGACTTATATACACAACCACTCACAAAAAAAATATTTTTTTTGCTCCGCTCTTTTTAAATAAACAACCAATTTTCTATAAACATCTGCATTAACTATTTTCAAATCAAAAGAATCGATCACAAAGATGCCTTATGCTTTTACATTCAATTCTTGAATCATTGAGACAACCACTCACATATATAAGTGATGATAATATATATATATATATATATATATATGTATAAATTGTAAGCTCTCATACACAGAATGTTTTAAACAATTCTGCGCACTAACACACAAGAGCAGCCAACTCTACCAGACATACAAATCTTTGCAAAAAAACATTTCAACACATGCCATATTTCATTTTTTGTCATTCATCCCAAGCTTTGGATCTTTGCAAACCATCATCTGTCATGCACAACACTTAAGCATATTATAAATATTACACATGTTTAACTCTATCTTATGATCACTCAGAGGTCAAATAGATGACTGGATACAATCGTTGTAATATCAGGCATTTTGTGAGCAGAATGCTATTCTTTTAGGTCCAATCTCCAAACTTCATTGAGACAAATGTGGAAGATGTTTTGCACTTTTCACAAAGGAATGTAAGGTGGGAAGCATAATGCTAGTCCACCGTTTTTCCGACTAAATGCTCCATTCCATAAAACCGTAATTTTGATACGCACGTAATTTTCAACTTAACTCACCCTGCAAGCACGTGATTTTGTGAGCTACTGTGAGTATTACCGATTATAGAATGGAACTTAATCGAAAAAAACTGCTGACTAGCTTCATGCATCCCACTACTAGTGTTGTAATCCTTATGTTGAGAGAAAGCTCTGTAAAGTCAATTTGATTGTTAAAAAATCCTTTTTTCTTTTCCTTTTGTTTTTCCGAACTGAAATTCTAGTCTCCGAGTGTCTTAAAGTCTATAAATCAATAAACCACCATACGAGAAGAAAATGCCAAGCTGTAAATAAAACCCATTTTGCTCCGCTTTTCCATTCTTGTTTGGGTGCGTGGTTTTAGAGACTTTAATGATCAAATTCCAGCATGTAATTGTACAAGCAGGATAAGTTTTTCACCACTTGAAAGGGTAAAATAAACCAACAATCTTTCACCTGATATCAATATCTCAATATGGTATAAAGTAACCAAACACTAATTTGGGCTGGTTTCTTGGCATTGGACTTTCCAAAAGTTATTTTTCAGGTCCCACATCTGCCTCAAAGACTTGCAGAGACGAAAAAAGACAGCAATGAGCTCACAATTTGAGTAACAATTGCTTGCTAGATCACACAGTCATTTGTTAGCACCATACATTATGCAACGCCAGTTGATATGACTCAGATCTTGTTCAGACTCAGAGCAAGAAGAAGAAAGGATAGTTAATAAAAAAAAACCCGAGGAATTTTGTTTGAAAAGCAAAAGGAACATTCTCAGTGGATGAATCTCTCGATCTAAGTTCAATGGATGAAAAGATAGAATAAGCCCACTCAGAATTACAATCCCCTTTTCACTGAAGACAATAATTACAGGTTGCTAGTAATCCTTTCTTGTATTGAACACAATATCTACAATCCCTCTTTGCTTTGAACACATAAACAACAATCCCTCCGTTCATTGCACACAATAATCACAATCCCTCTCTTCACTAAAACAAATATTATTTCCCTTTGTTCTGATATGTACGGGTTTGGGTTGGGTTTTTTTTATTCTTAGGACTTAGGACATTAGATGAATCAACCAGAACAGAGGGTGGGGGTGGGGGAGGAGTCAGGAAATGATCTATTTCTGTGTGCAAATTAAAAAACATCTTCGGTAATTTGGACTTGTGTGCGCACCGATGCCACGGCTTCTTTAGAATATCTCTAGATCATTTTTTGCGACATCTCTGTTGGAGAGCGATGTCCTTCTGTATCTCTCTTTTCATTGACCAAACCAATAAATAAACCCCCATCTTCCTCAACACACTACTGATTTATGGTTTCACAAGGCCAACGTTTTTCAGCACTGTTCCCACTGTGGGTTATGTAAATGTCTTGAAGCAGAGTGCGACAATGGAAAACACTAAGAAAGAGTTACATGGAGAAGACCATACTAGAGCTCCTCGACTTGGCCAAGTGGAAATGTGTGACCAGCTAGATATAAAAAGTTCTTAATTGTGAGTTTTGAGTCAAAGTTGGCATACACTCCAAGCGCTGTACAGCTGAGAAAAATGACTAAAAAAATCCATCACAGCAGAATGTGATAACACAATAAAAAAGTATTTAAAAAAAATAAATATCCACTCCCAAATTGGGATGACTAAATCATGTATGTACCCTGTGTAATGGGATAGAAAATATGTTTGTCGTAATAACAACAAATCTAAATACTGCACAATACCAACAGAGGATAAGCCACATGTTTACATGGACCTCAGACTAAAAGCAACATTTTTCTCATGTCATAGGGTTTTTCTTAAGTTACAATACAGAAGGTCCAGCATTACACTGCGTATGTTGCATGATGCAAGTCAAGCATATTATGCTAGTCGTGTGGTGTAGTGTGTCGTGAACAGTTTTTACGATTATCTCAAATGCGTACTGTAGTGTTATTATTTGGACTCTTTAAAGAATAAGTCAAAGGCTGTGGCAACTTTTGGATGTTTTCAGACTTTTATACCAAAACCTCTAATAGTCCAATTGTCGTAAGTTGCATTTTGGCCATATAGAGTTATTGGTGTCACTTGAAAGCCTGTTTGCTTCCCTTTTAAATGATGGAAAAATGACCTTGCTAAGACAATTAGGGACTGAGGCATGAAGGGGGAAATGAAACGTACACCTTAGTGAGAACAGAAGGGGGGGGGGGGGGGGGGGGGATA
>JAUKPP010287006.1:0-10377 GCA_032273245.1 Phyllaplysia taylori
ATATATAATTATGGTTGTACCAGACCCCCCCCCCCCCCCCCCTACCACACACACACACACACAAAAAGTTCAATATGCGAGAACATTTCTCAACCGCAAACTTCGTTTTCACAGGTTAGAAATGTGCTTTCAGAACGTTTGTTTAATTAACACCTTTTCCCGGTCAAATTCGTCAATAGCCACCTCAAATTCGACATAGCCACTTAAAATTCGACATAGCCACTCCAAATTTGTCAAAGCCACTTCAAATTCGTCACAATGATAAACGCTTCTAAAAGTCAGCTCAATTTCGTCAATTTTTCCAAGCAAATCCGAAATTTTTGGCTAGGCTACAAAGGCTCACAATGTCATGAGCAATTTACCTCATTAGATTATCATTGTTATGCCTTATTACTACGCTCAAACAATATAATAACTCTCTCTCTCTCTCGCTCTCTCTCTCTCTCTCTCTCTCTCTCTCTCTCTCTTTCTCTTTCTCTCTTTCTTTTAATGGCCTACGAAGTGATTTGCCCTATAGGCATACTCCATTGATCGGTAGGCTACACTAACCAGGGTTTTTACGAACTGCCTTTTTGTAGCGAAGCAACCCAGAGATGTCCCTGTTTAAAGACATACTATCATTTGTATTTATATGATGTACATGTACTGGCTGATTAACAATGAGCGGCCTATGATAGGCTATCGCCTGCGTAGATCTGGAGACTACTTAACTTTCCTACATCGATGTTGATTTTTTCTCCCTTGCCTATCCTATCAAAATGACGCCATCTGATTAGTATAACTTTGTGCTCATAATGTGTTAGTTATTTTCCAGTCCAAGTAATGGCAGAGTTAGTTCATCAAATGTGGTACATTGCACATATTTACTTTATCGATGCATTTGTCCTCCAATAAAGAATTTTTGTATGCTCCAAATACAGGACAGATTCATTGATAGCAATCGTGTTGAATAATCAGAACAATGATGTTCCCTAGATTTCCACATAAATGTAATGGTTACAGCTTGAAAGGTCTCATGCATGTTGGTAGTGATGATGATGACTATGACGATGATGATAATGACGATGATGATAATGATGATGATGATGATGATAATGATGAAGACGATGATAATGACAGCGATTGTGACAACTTCGAGGATATTAATGATAATGATCATGATTTTGGTGAAGCTTAGAAACAAGTTAAATCAAAGAAACACTATTAACGGCTCGGTAATAGTGTTTCTTGGTACTAATGTTAGTCCTATCTTCCTCTGCTCCAATGAGTCACTATCCCGTTCCCTAAAGGAACGACCATTTACGCGTCACCGGTAAAGTTTCAAAAGTGTGGGCTCAGTCTCCTCTATGGTGACATTTGTTACCGGGTCGAGAGTTGCAGAAAGGTTGGATGAAAAGTGGACATCATCGATGTTGATAAAGCAGGTGGGAATGAAGTACGGTAACTGAACAAAATCGATCGGACGTGTAGATCTTCTTACTGAGATTGTTCTACATGCAAAGGGGCCATAGATCTACAGGTTTCCTCTCCATTCTCATTACTCCATTTTCTTATCGATCTAGATTCAAAGTCACACGCATCTTCTTTTCTTTATAACTTCAGGCCTGGGGGCTGCTCTCTATCCCCCCCCCCTCTCTTTCTTCTCTCTCTCTCTCTCTCTCTCTCTCTCTCTCTCTCTCTCTCTCTCCATTCAACTCTCTGGGTTCAAAGCGGCGTAAAATCCCTTTAAAAAATCCTTATTTTACTTTCCATAGTATTTATCATACAAAGAGAGACTCTTTACATTGTTGTCTCATTTGAAGTGGTTATGTCTAATTTGAAGTGGCTAAGTGACGATTATGACGCGTTTGACGAATTTAAAGTGGCTGTGTCGAATTTGAACGGTCTATGTTGAATTTGCTCGGGCTATGTTGAAATCAAGGTGTCTATGTCGAATTTGAAGTGGCTATTGACGAATTTGGTCGGGAAAAGGAGTTAAAATTAGGCCCTATATATCTACATGTATTTGATTGTGTTTGAGTTTATAGGTGTATAGTTTACAGCTTATTGATAACAGAAATACGGACCCCTTAACCACGAATCTTGCCACTTAATTTGTTAACAATTTCTAAAAACAAAAACAAAGCAAAACAAAACCAAAAAAATAAAATAAAAATTAACAAAAAAACAACAACAACCCACACGCACAAAAGAAAACAACGATAACAACAAGTTAAATTCATTCTAAATTTAAAGCTTTTGTGATGTGATCTCTGTCATTGAAAGGATTAACAGAGGGTAAGCTGCTAATTCAGCACAATATTTTGGTTTTATCTTAGATTCTTAATACGAATTTTTCCCCATCTGTAGGCACGATATAGGCTATGAAACTCCTTCAGAAAGTAGATTATAGTAAGCGTTCCGGTGACTAAATCTACTGGAAAATCATAAAATGATGAAACAATTTAACTATTCAACTAGTAAGCTAAGACTGTCATTTATGGGATGTTTAGGCTATGATGTAAAGCTGCAACCCCGCGATTTGACATTATTCCATGCTCTTTGGAGCAGAAAAAACCCTAGATCGAGGCTGCATCTTTTTGTTCATACACCTTTCTCCCTCTCAATCTCTTGCTTTCCTCCGTTATCTGTTCCATCTCTTTCACACGCGCACGCTTTGGACTTCGCCAAATCATCATACCACAACAATATCACGGGCGACAGAACACTGATACAGTGTTACGACATGTCGTGTTGTCGTAGCCAGTGATCTAAATCAACCAAAGATACTGGCGCCTCTTTATAAGTTTGTGGCGTCGGTGGTCTAATCGGAAGGTTGCGGGTTCGAATCCCAACTCGGGTCCGAGGTTGTGTCCTTGGGAAAGGCACTTTACACAAGTTTTCCTCACTTCACCCAGGTGTAAATGGGTACCCGGCTATAGACAGCGAACGATCTTGTCCGTATGTTAGTGTTTGAGCTCTTGTAAAACGGCAGCTTGCACTGTTTGCTTCCCAGGAAGTTGAGAAGGTTTCTGAATGACTTGGTTTGCTGGGGTAATAATGATTGTAAAGCGCATAGAGCAAGTAACTGGGATATGCGCAATATAAATATGCAATCCATCATTCATTTATCATCATCATTATAAACAACCTATTTTAAACTACTTAAACTAATTTCTATAAAAAAAAAACTAGCCGAATTTTAGTCTAGTCAGCAAGAAAGAGGGGTTACGACAAGGTCGTTGTGTTGGCATTCTCATAAACTGTTGCGAAGTGGACATCGCGATAATAGCACCCTCTCGAGCTGAAGTGAGGGACTCGATCATAATGATAATAATAATGATAATTGTAGCCCTCGAAGTGAGTTGATACTTTATACTAATTTGCTGGATTTTAATTGGTCAGTTGGCGTTCAGTTAGCGTTAAACAACCGACGATGCATCTCAAATTCTAACAGGGGTTTTAAATAGTTACAGACTTGCTGTAAATTTGAGGGTTTTTAAAAAAAACTTGAGTAAAGGTAAACATCTTATTCAACTAATTATTGAGTATAATTCAACATGTTAAAACTTCTTTGTGTTAAAATTATTAACTAACATAAGTATTTGTTACATGTAGACTAAGCAATTTACTTTCAAAATCCTTCCAAAATAGATAATTACATTTTAGAATTTTTGCGGATTTCTCTTTATTGCGTCCCCTTAAAATCCAATTGCTTAAATTTGCTTCCCTTTCCTTGCTTCATTTGCTTGGCGATGGAAGAGCTGTGTTGTATTGAAAGAGAAGTAGGCTCCTAGCACGATTCTCGATGGCAAGGGTGTAGAACTTGACCGTGCCATTCACTAATTAAGCTTTTTTAGAATGAACAGTCGTCAAATTATAAGTGTGGGCTTGGTTTAAGGCTTAGGTCTACAATCCATTCGACTTGAGAGGTGTGCGTCAGCAATGAAGTGTTTGGTATCTACAAGAGAGTAGAGTACTTTGCGTGTCGACAAAATAGTGAACGCTGAAAACTTCTATATATCCACGGATTACATTACACTTATTTCACTATGGGTTTTTTTATTTTTATTAACAAGACGGACGTAGACGACTCTTTCACTTTGACCAGCAAAAGTTATCTTGATTGCTAGCGCCATCTCGGCAACTATTGCTGGTCAGCGTGAGGCAATCGTCTACATCCGTCTTGTAAGTAAAAATAATGTAATTTTGTACTTTATACTCGGTAGTAATATCGTTAGACCTCGTGTAAGCGAAGAAAACAAACAGCAACAACGACAAAAACACAACAACAACAACAACAAAGAAAAAGAAAAGAAGCATCTCTTGACAATTCAAAGAAAGGCTGTTGAAAGGCTGTTCATAACTAATATGAAAGAAGATGATGCAGTAGTTGGAATGGAAAAATAATCCAAAGTTATTTGCTGTGTACTTATTTATCATCAATTCTACCGGTGTAGCTGGCGATATCGGCCAGATTATGACAATCAAAGCCTTTGTTGATAACAATGCTGCTGATGCTACATTTGCCACAGCTTCTGTTGCTGCTGCTACTGCTACAAATAATGCAGTGGCTGCTATTAAAATAGTATTATTCCATTCCTGCTGATGATGTTAATTAATTATAATTACAATAATGATTCAGTTGAAAGTGAATATGATGGTTTGATAAAGACAAGAGTATAGGGAAATTAAATTTAAAAGGACAGAAAGAAAGAAAACAAACAAATAAATAATAATAAAACATTTGAGAGGATAATGATGATGTTTGTTAGCTGTGTCTAATCTAGTTTAGCGCCTACACTAGATCCACTCAGGCTGCCTCGAGGGGCAAGTAAACGCATCACTAATGTAGAAGTAACACATCATTCATCACTAATGTAGAAGTACACATCACTTATGTAGAAGTACACATCACGAATGTACACACATCACTAATGTAGAAGTACACACATCACTATTGTACTGGGACACAAATCACTAAAGTAGAGGTACACACATCATTCATACATCACTCAAGACACCATTGGTATAGTAAGAAGTAAACAAATGTGTATTGACCAATTGCATAGCGGTCCTTGCCGCTACTGTCTTGGCTCAAGGTAGACCTAGAGTTGTATTTTCAGATCTATACATTAATACCAATACTCCTCTGCCTCCTCTCAAAATGTACTTGTTTTTCAGGCTCCCGCACATCAATTCGACTCCATCGAAATCTAAAGCTTGTGATAGTTGGGAGTTGTAGCTAAGGTGTTTGGTTCACTAGTGATAGGAGTTGTAGCCAGGCTTGGGGTAAAGTAACGAGTAACGCGTTACTTTTTGTAACGCACTACTTTTTTTTCGAGTAACGCAGCCGTAACGCGATACATTTTGGAAAAGTGTAACGCAACTGTATCGCGTTACAAAAAAATCAGAGTAAAGCAACGAAAAACCTTGCCTTGCGTTACATTTCTTGTTGAACCCAGAACGCCATTGCCTCCCAAATTAATTGATTTTTTTTATGTATCGATGTACATGTTTACCTATCGATACCATATCATAATACTCGTGTGGAGCTGCTTAATTGCCTACCAGTTAGTATTGTTTCAGACTATGCGCGGAAATAGCAATGGACTCGGCGCAAAAACCCTGGTCGATACGACGATACTCGCGGCGTAGTTCGATCGAGTGAGTATCCTATCCTCCCAACATTCTTCCCGCGTACAAGTTTACAAGTGTAGGCAAAATAAAAAACAAAAAGAAGGAGAGACAAAGTATGGCAACAAATGAAACCCCAGCCCCAGGACCAAGTGGGAGTGGGGGAAGTTTTCCCACCCCCAATGTTTTCGGAACATTTAGAATATATTTTGATTTCGTGTCAGTCGAAAAAGGGAAACCGGCAAAACTTATTTTCGAATGTAAAAGGTACCACCTCAAGTACTCGACGAACTCGAACACAGCATCAAATTTGAAGCTTGATCTTCAGGTAGATAGATGTATGTAGGAGTGTCGTATTGATTAATTGTGGGAGCTCTCGTGGTCTATAGATCTAGAGGTTATTAGTGTGCCAATCATTGGTCCTGGGTTCGGAACCGGGGCAATGCGGGCATGTTATCCCTAAATAATATATTATTCTTTTTCTTCTTCTCGTTCTCCTTCTCCTTCTTCTTCTCCTTCTCCTCCTTCTCCAGGCACACCAAAAAGGCCGCCGCACAAAGAAGAGATGAAACCCTGAAAACCAGATGTAACGCTGGTTACATAGAATCCCATTCACCAACCCGACGTTTTGTGTACATAGAAGGGGCAAGAGATCGTAAAATAGCAGAGAACCAGTACCAGGCTTGACCACTGGCCGTGGACACCCCGTACCCACTTACGACAGTGTAGAGCCTGATAACTTTTATGGCATGCCAGATTTCCATAAGCAAACAAGTTGTCAAACCATCTACAACTTCATCACCCCTTCCTACTCATCCCTTTCTCAACACTGTGTATAGTCCCAACATTAAGAAGATTTCTAGTATACAAAGATCAATCGACCGACTCATTATGAAACTGAATGAAATCAAAGTGTTCTTCAAATAGGTTCATACATTGTAGAGGTTCAAACTACATTTTTATACATGTAGGCGAAAAATGTCGCGGGGTGGGGCAGATCAACTATCGTATCTTGATGTCTTTACAGTAGAAGCAAGAAACTAATTATTTTCTTCTTCTTCTTCATCTCCTCCTCCTCCTCCCCTCTTCCTCCTCGTCCTTTTTCTTCTCGTTCTCGTTCTCTTCTCCTTCTCCTCCTCCTCCTTCTTCTTCTTCTTTTTCTTCTTCTTCTTCTTTTCTGAAGTGATAATGGTATTCTCAAAAGTAAGGGTAAATGGTGGAGTAAAACAGTCAATTTGCCTGAATTTCTAATTTTGAAATGATCTCTCTATCTCTCTCTCTTTCTTTTTCTCACTCTCCCGCTCTCTTTTTTTGTTTTTACATTTCTCTTTCTCACTATACCCCCCCCCCCCTTCCTACTTCTCTCTCTCTCTCTCTCTCTCTCTCTCTCTCTCTCTCTCTCTCTCATGACTTTCTCTACTAGCTCTTTACTCCTTATTTCACCTTCTCTCTCTGTCTACCGATCGCTCTCTCGATTTGATCTAGCCTAAACAAGCGTGATCTCAATATTGTGCGTATAGCAGGCATGTGAATGGGCAATTAGCACGTTGCAATGTTTTTTGCTTTTAAAAAAAAAGTAGTGCAAATGTAACGCACTACTTTTAAAAAAGTAGTGAACACAACCCTGGTTGTAGCTAATGTTTTTAGTTCTTTGATGATAGGAGTTGTAGCAAAGGTAGGTTCTTTGATGATAGGAGTTGTAGAAAGGTATTTGGTATTTTGGTGATAGGAGTTGTAGCTAAGGTGTTTGGTTCATTATTTAATAGGAATTTTAGCTACGGTGTTTTGGTTCATTAGTGGTAGGATTTGTAGCTAAGGTAGTTGGTTCATTGGTGATAGGAGCTGTAGCTAAGGCGTTTGGTTCTTCGATGATAGGAGTAGTAGGCCTACCTAAGATGTTGGGTTCTTTGACGATAGGGGTTGTAGCTTAGCAGCTGTTTGGTTCATTGGTAATAGGAATTGTAGCTAATGTGTCTGGTTCTTTGATGATAGGAGTTTTAGCAAAGGTATTTGGTTCATTGGGGATAGGAGTTGTACCTAAGGTATTTGATTCATTGGTGATAGGAGTTGTACCTAAGATGTTGGGTTCGTAAGATCATTTAAGAGACGATCTACTTCAACCCTGCCTGCCAGGGGGGCCAACCCGAGCTGAGAGGGAAAATGCCAATATAAAAAAAAAGAAGAGATCTTCCGCACATGAGGTCGAACCCGGGTCTTCCTCATGATGGGTGAAGAGCCTAACCATTACATAACAGCGCCGGTAGAGAGAAAGTGAGGAAGGGAGAGAGAGAGAGACAGAGAGAGCTAGAGAGAGAGAGAGAGAGAGATAGAGAGAGAGAGAAGATATATGGCTTATAGAAAGAGAAACAAAGAAAGAAAGAGAGAACGAAAAGGAGACAGAGAGGAAGAGAAAAATTTTCGAGAAAAGAAAAGGCTTTTTATTTTTTATTTATGGGAGAAAAACAGAAAGAAAGAAAGAAAGGGACGTAGAGTACGAGAGAAAGAGAGACTAGTTAGTTAGTTTCGAGTAATTTGTCTATAGAGGCACCAGCTTCTTTGGCTGTTTTAGCCTCTAGTTCGTATTGTGACATTCTTTTCCCTTGGGGTTTGTTCCATACTGTCTTTTGTCATTGTGTGTCCTACTGGAATCTTTTGCACCAGGAGTGTTTAGGTTAAGTTTGGTTTGGTTACCAGTTTTACATCCCCTGCAACATTGGAAGGTCAGTAAGAGACGGGCTACTTCGACACTGCCTGTCAGGGTCAACCCGGGCTGAGAGGGAAAAAAAACTCCCAGCAGAAAACAACCCAGATCGTCTGCTCTGCGGTCGCGTTCGATCCGGGGTCTTCCGCATGACAGGTGAAGAGCCTAACCACTACACCACAGCGACGGTACGTGTTTAGGTTATGGGGTGAGGTTTGGAATGGCTGGGGGGGGGGGGGGTATGAAGTTTGGGTGGGTGAAGAGGGAGGTGGGGTCGAGAGGTAGGAGGAGGCCGTGGTGGGGCAGGGAGGGGTGGGAGGGAGGAGGAGAAAGAATGGGTAGGGGAGGGGAGGGGAGAAGAGGAGGAGAAAGAGGGGGAGGGGGGAGGGGGGTATGGGAGTTGTGTTCGATCCGTGGAAAACCAATGAGTCAGCTGTTTCGATTTATCGTGTGTTTGTTTTGCTAGGGATTCCGGCTCCATCAACTCTGTAAGGTCATTTGGGTGTCGGGAACCATTTTAAAGTATTTGGGTTGGGACTAATTTTGAATTTTGCGTCGAGAACCATTCTAAAGTATTTGGGTTGGGACCATTTTTTAAATTTTGCCCGGGTGGCAGCCTAATAGGCCTACTCTTTTCGATTTTCAACCACCAAAAGATCTTTAGAGTGCGCAATGTGCACACGAGGCCTCTGAGATTTTTCGTCCTTATCCGAGAAGACCTGAGGTGTTGTATCTTACCTACACTAAGATCAGTGATGTGGTTAAGAGAGAGAGAGAGAGAGAGAGAAAGAGAGAGAGAGAGAGAGAGAGAGAGAGAGAGAGAGAGTAGACAAGGAATGAGAGAGGAGGAACAGAATAGAGCCTCGGAAGTGAATGAGGAGGGCAAGTCAGAGAAAGAATATGAGTGTAAAGTTGTAAGAAAAGACGCTGTAAAGAGGACGAGGAAATGAATGTAGAGAGAAAAATACCTGCACTGCCCCGGGTTCGAACCCAGGACTATTGCCATGACACGCCAACACCATGTCCTATTGACCACTTGAACCCTCTTGATTTTTTTAATGTAGAGTCATGCCTAGTACATGCACTATTGAGATGGCCTCTCATGCCCAGTACATGCACAAATTATTGAGATGGCTTCAGTTTAAATTGTTTGAGTTTACAAAGCGGTGAACATAGAAAAATTAAAGTGCACCGCTTTGCCCGCATGAAAAACTACCAGCGATAGAGCTACACATGTAGGCCTACAAGAATGTTGAATGATGAAAAAATAAACGATAAACTATTATATCGGGAACTCTCACTTTACACAGAAGAGCTACGATTTCTTCCAACCTATGCCTCTCTCTGGATTTGAAAATACATGTCTAAGTTGGCGAGGGGTGGAACTGCAGGCCGCCGAGGAAATGCTTTCCTCCAGGAAGTGAACACTTTATCCCAACCGAGACGCTTCTCGGAAATGGGGAAAGAGGGCAATGGCCGATTAATCATCGGCTTGGCTCTGAGGATGGGGGGTCGATGCAGACTGTAGAGCATAGGCCTAGTGCGGCGAAGGTGCAGATGACATAATGTAAAGTGGGTCGTATGCCGCATGCGTCATCGGCTTGTATGCGGTTGGGGCAGAGGTGCGGCGGAGGTGCTATGTGTGTGGGTCGTGTACGCGTGTGTGTGTCTGGGTATGTGTGTTAGTGTCTGTGTAGCTCACATCTGTGTCTGTGTCTGTGTCTGTGTGTAAGCGTGTGTGTGTGTTTGTGTCTGTGCGTGTGTGTGTCTGTGTATCTTTGCGTGTGTTTGTGTCTATGTATGTGGCTGTGTATACTATATGTGTGTGTGTCTGTTTCTGTGTGAAAGCGCGCGCGCGCGTGTGTGTGTGTGTGTGTGTGTGTGTTTGTGTCTGTACGTGTGTGTGTTTTGTGCGTGTGTATGTGTGTTTGTCTGTGTATCTGTGTGTGTGTTTGTGTCTGTGTATGTGTCTGTGTATCTGTGTGTGTCTGTGCCTGTGTGTAAGCGCGTGTGTGTGTGTGTGTGTGTTTGTGTCTGGGTATGTGTGTTAGTGTCTGTGT
>JAUKPP010287028.1:0-10376 GCA_032273245.1 Phyllaplysia taylori
GAGAAAGTATCAAGACAGAAATTGTTACCCCAAATTTCCTGTAAAAAGGACAAATAAAGATTATCTTATCTTATCATTGGGTGGTCGTCTTAGACAATTTGACTGTATGTGCTACCTTGTTTGATTTCAGGCACAACATAACAATTTAAGCTACCTTATTTGATCTTGTATTATACTCTCGAAATAATAATGTCAGTATATTTTCTATGCTATAGCAAGGAAAATAGATAACAATCTTTCTTCAGTCAACGCATTGATATATTTTAAGAATAATCATTTGTCTCAATTGGATATTCATCTTTATTCACAATACTTCTATAGGAATACTTTTGTAAAAGTTTAGAGAGTATTTAGGTTACTGCCTCTTTCTGAGAGTAAAACATTTATTCTCTGCGCCTGCGTAAAGTAGGCGAAGGAAGACAGAATCCAACATTTATGTCCGTTCACTAAACTAAACTTCTCTCAATGGGGTGTTTTTTGTTTTTACAATTAAATGTATAATTCATTCTTCTCGGAGTAGAAAATGTGACGCCCAAATATGGAATTGTAGCTTTGTCTCAGATGCTGGAAGGGTAAAAATTATACTCCGTGTTTGTATTTTACGATATTTTAACTTGAATGGTTGGACAGTGAGATTGAGATTGAGATACAACACTGGCTTTTTGTTGACTGACTGACTGACTGGAGAACGCTGACTTGGAGTGGAGTCTGTTGTTGTGAATGTCGTGTTGACAGTTGACTGAAGAAATTGAGCCCCCCTCCCTTACACAGTGAAGATATGTGGATCAAAGCAGTCCTGGTTTTAATAAAGTCTTAAGTCTCAGTCAGTCTTTCCGACTCTGAACTTGATGAAGTTGAACTCCTCTCTTCTTCTGACTTCTGAACTTCTTTCTTAGATCTACTGCCCGCTTACACTTAGTCTTAGTCTTAGTCTTAGTCTTCCTTTAGTCTTTGTTGTCCCAACACTAGATTTAGATCTAACACTGACACTCTCAGCTGTGCCTGGAACCTAGAGTCCCTTCACCACACACACAGCGTAATAGTATCTAGGTTGCCCCAGTTTTCGCCCACCTAAGAACGCGTAGGAATACACAGTTTAACACTAGATTCCCATTAGGTGGGCGAGATTTGGCACTGGGCGAAAATAGCAGCACAAAAGATACTAATAGTAATAGATCTCTAGTATCTTGATGAACTTGATAATCTAGACTCTAGATCTAGAGAAGAGGCTAGCCTGGTGTAGATCTAGAATCTAGATCTAGTGGTAGCCGTACTTTGAGTTTGAGTGCGGCAACATCCGCAGGCTAGCCTTACTCAAGTTGCCGCTGTCGCCGTACTTGAGTACAGCTAGCCTGTCGACTGTCGGTGTTGCCGTACTTGAGTACGGCTAGCCACTTCGATCTTACAAAGGAATTTAATAAATTAATATTTTAAGATTTCAAAGTGGCTACCCGTTCTCACAAGTACGGGGACATCGACAGGCTAGCCGTACTTCATGACGGATAGACTGATAGAAGGCATAGAAAAACTAATTTGTAAATGAAATTTTCGAGGTGCCTATTTGAAGCGCTGCATTCTGTTCTCTTGATGATATTTAGTAAATTTTGTATTTTGATAAAAAGGTAGACAGACTTTCTTTGCCGTGCTTTAACTACCATCCCTTCCATTTTTGGTGGTCTTATCTATTTTAAGTTTAAGTGTGTTCTGCACCTTTACTTTCAAGGGAAGGGTCTGAGGCTGGTTTCTTTTTACCATTTCTTGCCTTTTTTAAAATTTCAAAGTTCAATGATCTTAGTGACTGCTACAAAGTATAAAGCTTAAGACTTCCCTGTGTGGTTTTGAATCTTTGTTGCAAATAAAATCAAGATTTTCTTAAATTACTTACACTTTGCCTTATCATTTTTATTTCAGTGCTGCTTAGGAGCACCAGTCTCTTGGAGTCCTTGTAGAGTTAGTATATTTTCTCCTGTGTGTGCAGCAAAAACCGCCAAACTGACGGACCAGGGTGATAACGAGACGTCCTCGTCTCCCGACAATTCGAGGATGGCGGTGTGCCGAGTGCCGACACCGCCTCCTCCAGATGTGTCATGCCCTGTAGCAGACAACTGGTGCTACACACAGGTCAGTGCTAGCTTTCATTTCAGGAGCTCTATCATTACTGCAAGGAAAAATAGATTTTAAATTCAAAAGTTGGCAAGAATTCTTTTTAGCAAAAGTTTGAATCTCAATTGGGGAGAGATATAAACCCTGATACGTGATATGAGGACTTCCTCAGACCGCCAGCAACTGCAAACTTCACATCAATATGATATATACATCATCATGTACATGTACTGTACTTAACAGGGGCATTTCAAGGGAAGGGGGGAGGGGGTTTGCCTTGCCTCCCAGATTAATGTAGGCTTAGTGGTTACAGCAAGGGGCTTGGGTAGGGTTAGGATTATGGTTAAAACAAGAGGGTTGTGGTGGTCAGGTGTTGTGCTGGCGGCTTGAGGAAGTCCTTCCATACTAACCCAACAGCTTTTAAATTAACCCTAATCCTGATTTAAGAGCAAACCCTGATGTTGTCCCTTCCCCATATTGTCCACATCTTATCGATAGAATTTCTCCCAAATCTACAATCATGAAATGATAGACTTGTAGAATTTTATTGATTCAATTAATTCTTGATTATAGCGTCAAGTAAATTTTCACAGCTGGCCATCAAAATGACAAAGATATGAGATACATGGTATGTACCCCTTTACCTCTTTACAATGAGTTTTATCAGTCTTTTCTGTTTACAGGTCAAGGTCATAAAATTTTCCTACATATGGACCATAAACAACTTCAGCTTCTGCAGAGAAGAAATGGGTGAGGTCCTGAAGAGTTCCACATTCTCTGCAGGAGCTAATGACAAACTCAAATGGTAAGGCATGACATGAAGCCATTACAAGAACTACTAACTTACTTCTCTTTGTCATTGACAAGGGGGAGGGGGGGGGGGGCCTCAGTGGTCAAGTCGTTAGTGAACTCTGGTTCACAAGAAATGTCAAGCAATGTTGTGTGTTGCCACTACGAAATGGGTGACCACTGCGAGGTCTCCTTGAGCATGTATTGTAATCCCAGCTTACCTGAATGCTGCACAGCCATGACCAACAGTGGTATCGATATGACTGTCAATGAATGCTGCATTCATGTTTTTCTCCTATGTATGTATTGTGTGATTTATTTAATAGTAATAATAATGTGCATTTATATAGCGCATGTCCCTGCTTGAAAGCAGGCTCTATGCGCTTTGCAATCAATTGATACCCCAGCAGACCAATTCATTCAGAAACCTTCTCAAACTGTGATGGGAAGCATACAGTGCATGCTGCCATTTTACAAGCGTTAAAGCACTAACATACGGACAAGATCGCTTCGCTGTCTATAGCTGGGTACCCATTTACACCTGGGGTGAAGTGATGAAAATTTGTGTAAAATGCCTTTCCCATGGACACACTGTCGTGCCCAGGCTGGGATTTGAACCCTCCGATTACGAGTCCAGCAACCTAACCATTAGACTACCGACACCAGAGTGTATGTATGAACATGTGCACGTCATTGTGCACCGAATTTTCCTGCAGGGATTAGTGCAGTAGTCTTTTTTTTTCACCTTGTTCTGATCGATATCCTCGATTGGTATTACCATTGTACCCATTTCATTGTCAGATGTAAACCTGTGACAGCAAAATGTCTTATCTTTATCTTAGAATATTTTACTGCTTTATTACTTGGTTTGGTTTTTTTTTATGTAAATGACTTTGAGACCATGTCGGATTTGTGAGACGAGGTATATTTATCAGATTGACTTGAATAGTTCAGTCCCATACTTGATATTTATGCTAGGAAAACCGAGCCATGGTTATTTTATTGCATTGCATTTAGGCAGCATATTTGACTCTTTACCTTCAGGGTCATTTGGGTGAGATTTATCTTGCAGTATGATGTCAGGCACAGGGAGCTTTTATATTACTCTGGGAGTGAATATTCAGTGTAATCAAAGAACTGTTGTTTTGTTTTCCCAGGTGTCTGCGTGTGAACCCAAAGGGTTTAGATGAAGAAAGCAAAGACTATCTGTCCCTCTACCTCTTACTGGTGTCCTGCAACAAAAGTGAGGTGCGAGCCAAGTTCAAATTTTCCATACTCAATGCAAAACGAGAGGAAACGAAAGCAATGGGTAAGATCTCTTTTGAAATTGTAGGCTTTGTTGTCTGAATATGGACATTGCGGAGGCAAAAGTAATCAATGATCGAGATTTTTCTATTTGTTCTTAAGATTTCTTGATGTGCGTTACAAAATCATCAGTTCATCACAGTTGTTTTGCAAGACGTTCAACCGTCAAGTTGTTGATAACAAAAGGAACTTATTCTTTACTCTTGCCAGCCTCAACAGGCAGGGTCAGAGCTGCCTGCTTCTAAAAAGGACCTTTTAGGAGTATGCAAAACCAAATCCTACCCTTTTAATGTTTCATGGTGTCAAGTTATTTTGGGTTTGTTAAGTATATTTTAGGTAATGCTTCTATTTTCCAATGCTCTTGATCTCATGTCCCCACAGTGGGAAACACTGGTGTCTGTACATGTATATTATGGTTAGGCTCATCCCCTATTGTGCAGGGGATGTTAGTAGTGTTATCCCCATGATACCTTTTTTTGTGCTGGAATCTTGGGCCACAACAAACAGGGTCGAGGTAGCTCACCTCTAAAATGATTTTACAGTGTTGCAAGGAGCGTAAAACAAAAACTGATGAGGGATTCAGTGGAAAGCAAAGTTTGCAAAGTCCTTTTCAGGGGCTGTGTAAACAAGAGCCTTGGAGATTCGACAATGTTGTATTTTTTTTGTATTTTTTTTTCTCACACATTTATATCAATTTATTGACAACTAACTGCATTTCAGGTAGATCTTACTGTTTTCTGTTTTAATGAATATTGTTTGCACAAAAAGTTAAACATTCAGAGATTTTTTAAATCATCATTCAAGTCTATGACGCTTTATTCTATTAGACATAGCGATTTGGAGGAAGGTTGCACTTTTGTTTATGGTATGGTGCGCTACATTGGATAATTTTTTGTTTGCTTTTCATTCACAGAGAGCCAGCGTGCTTACAGATTTGTTCAGGGAAAAGACTGGGGGTTCAAAAAGTTCATTCGGCGAGATTTCCTCATGGATGAAGCCAATGGTCTGTTGCCGGATGACAAGCTCACCATATTTTGTGAGGTAATTGTGTGGCCTGAAATGTACCTTACATATATTGTGTTGTTTGAGTACTAGTAGTATTAAGTAGTGAGTTATTTACAGAGATGCCAGCCTCGGCTGTTTTGGCCTCTTCTTGTTTTGTTTTTTTGCTTAAGCACTCAAGCAGGCTTAAGTTTCCCTGAGGGTTGCCCTTTGTGTGCTGCGTCTGCAGGCACATCGTTGCCACGAAAAGCCACACTAAGCAAATATGTTTGGAAAAAAAAAGAAAGAACAAACACAGCCGAACACTGATAAGTATGATATAAAATAGCAAACAAAACAAACTAAGATGGGAAAATAACTCAAAGAACAACAAAAGCAAGAGGAAAGACAGAGGGATAGACACAGAGAGGTATTTATATATATATATGGATTGATGAGGGATTAAGGGGAATTCTACAAGCATACATATGCACATGCTCTCTCTCTCTCTCTCTCTCACACAGACACATTTTTTAATGGTGCTTTTTGGCTTATTCCTCATATTGAGGTTATTTTTCGAAAAGGGACAAGTGATGCAAAGATAATAGTGGATGAATCAGCAAAACTGAAAAAGACCAGCTGTTTTGGCATTAGGTGCCAAAGTAAAGCACGAAAATAACATTACAAAACTGGAGATATGAAACCCAAACAAATTCTCTCTCAAGAGAGACTAGAAAGGGTTGAAATCATTTTCCATGCGACCATGATTCTCTCTTCTTCAGGCTTTGAAAAGCTGGCAGGTCTGATTATAGTATATGACATGTTTTGTTCCCAGGTGAGTGTGGTCGGGGACACAGTCAACAACTCTGGTCAGTCCAACTGCACCCCGGTCAAGGTCCCCGAGTGCAGGCTAAGCGAGGATCTCGGTCAGTTGTTTGACCGCTCATCTTTCAGTGATGTCACACTCTGTGTTGGAGGCAGGGAGTTCCTAGCACACAAGGCAATCCTGGCTGGTAGGTAGCTTTGCCATGGTCTACTGTCATGATGAAAAAGAGAAACAGTAGGCCTATATTATTATTTGCCATTTTCATACTCTTTTGTTGGAAGATAAATCATGTAAGCAATTTGTGTGTGTAGTTAATGAGGGGCTCTGGTTGGTCTGCTCTCTCTACTTGTCACAAGAGCACAAAATGAGTTGATTTTTGGTTTTGTTCTGGCAAGATTTTAATGCCCTGTCAACAGGGAAAGGTCGTGATCATGGGGGTAGATCAACACAACAATCATACTTAGAATAAAGTACAGGTTAAATCTGCCAGGGGCGGAAGCCCCCGCCCACATAGCACTGGGCGTCACGTGAACACACAAGTCGTCCTACCATCGCCAAGGGTCAGTTTATGTATACTTTTGAAAACCCAATGTTTCCAAATTTTAGAGTCCTTTTGTTGTCTGTATATTTGTAAAAGAACTGACCCTAATTACCGATATATGCAAGTCATACAGTTTTGTTCATATCTTGTTCTTTTCTTCTCAACAGCACGGTCCCCTGTATTTAATGCAATGTTTGAGCATCAAATGACAGAAAGCAAACAGGTAATCAATCTGTGTGGTTATGTTTACTGGTTGGAAGTTTTTGTGTCTTTTGAGTAAAGCTAAAGATATTAAATCTCTTAGATGGAAGCAAATGATCAATTGACTAACCAAAAAAAAAAGAAAATTCAGATAAGGCTTTTAACTTTATCTACTGATCTACTGTTCTAATCATGTCAGCTAGTGAAATACTCTTGGTCTTTTACCATTTTTTTATTGTCTAAATCTGGCCCAGGCTCTGAATCCATTAACTTTTCTTGTAAGTTTCATTTCAGCATGGCATCTAGTGTGCTTATGTGAATGTAAGAGGGCAAGAAAAACTGAAAGTCAGTCATCTTACGTGATTTGATTTATGCTTGTGGGATTCTATAGCATGTCCACCTTCCATAGCGTGCCTAGGTTGTTCTCCGTAGCTCGAGGTCGACACTTGTGTTTTAAGGGCCCAAATCTAAGGCTTTCTTCACAAATCAAGATTAAAGAATCAAAATCGTTACATGTTCTAGCTTGGTTTGCGGAACCATTAATTAAAGATGAGTCGGGTGCTTGGCCGTACAAAAACGCGTGGTTCTTCCTTCAGGGGTCCCGTTAGTAAGATTTAGACATTCCAAAGATCATGCCTAATTTAACAGTCCCTTGAGCTTTGAGTCACTTCTGCTCAACAAATTCTAATGAGGACAAAAAATTGGATGCCAGAGCAACTCAAACTCAAGAGACTGCTGCTACAGTAGGGGTTTCTGTGGCTAATGATATTGTACAATGTGGAATAGATAAATTATGGACGCTGGGTCTGCCTCGTATATGACCTTATAGTGTTGCATGAGGCTTTAAACCAAAAACCTGAGCCAGACCTGGACGCTGGGCTTTTTCATCATTATAGGTATTGGCAATTACTGGATAACAGATTTTTGTCTTAAATTACAGATTTTTCCTGTAAGTATTTCGGATTTCTGATTTTTCAACTAGGCAGGTCTGCCTCAATGAATTTGCTCAGGATGGTGTGCAACCAGGAAATAGACATGCATCAGAGAGCAACTTAAAATGGGCACTTGACGTAGGGCAGACACATCTTGGAGTCTTACACACTTATGCACATTTTTGTCAACTGTTAGCAGTTAGAAACTTTTAGAGAATATTGATTTCTAGATTTTATTTTCTCATTCATCGAAGATGTTCCTGGTGCTTCTTCTAAATTGTGTTCATTTGTTGTAAAAGTTTTTCTGTAATTATTTTGAAAACCAGAGCTTAAATATTGAACAAAAACTGTTTTTCCTTTATATTAAGTTATTCCTGTTGCATCTTCAGAATCGTGTTGATATACAAGACGTGGACCATGAGGTGATGAGGGAAATGTTGAGATTTACCTACACAGGGAAGGCACCCAACTTAGACAAAATGGCCGACGATTTATTGGCTGCAGCTGACAAGGTAGGAAATGATACTGTGCTTGTATAAGCAGATGATATTGTGAGGACTTTGTGTGCTGAAATTGTTCATACTTAGAATCACTCTGTCTTTTTTCTGGTGATATGACGAGGTTTCACTGTAGTTCTTTTAGACTTGTGGCGGATTCTACGAGAAATTGTCCCAGATAAAAAAAAAAAATTATTGCCTGTTTTGTGAAGGACTGAATCACAATTTTGTTTATTAATTGGTTGTTTTCTAATGTTCCTACATTAGGGAAACTAGAAAACCTAGATTTTGTGTTTGTGTTGTTTTGTTGATATTTTGTAGTAATTTTTCCCCGGGGAAGTGAGGGTTTTCAACATCACTCCAGTTACTTTTATTTAGTGGGGTCTGTAAAAGTCATTAAACTTGATAGATTTAATTAGTTTTACCTTTTAAGGAGTATTATGGCATTATAAGTGTGTAGAAGAATATACTGTAAAAGAAAAATGATTGAAGGGTTCAAGACGCATAAATTACAGGGGTTTCAAAATTGTCTAATTTTAGACCCCTGTGAAGACGAAGAGTGAGTAATTTTGACAACTCCATAAAATTCACAGTGGAGACTGAAACATGTGAAATTGTGGCCAGAATAGTAAAAACAACATTGAAATGTCATGTTGACTACAAAAATTTAGTGAGAAATCGTAAATAAGCTGTTTGTGGGGGAATTTATGTGGTCACCTTGTGATGACGACAGAATCTGACTTCGCCGTGGTCAGTCACATGACCACAAGTTTTACTAAATTGAAAGTGGGAAGAAGGTAAGTCAATGAGCTAATGCTTTTTACTGTTCTTTTTTATATCTAGAAAGATTTTTTGTTCTTTCAGTTATATTTTGCTCAAAAAACAACTTTTACTGGTGTGAAGACGATAACTTCGCCGCGGATTCTCGAACCCCGTGCTTAAAAAATGCAAATTGTGCCTTGGAAAACCATTCTGGGCTATGGAACATGCACTATTTCTTTTAAAGACCTATTGAAGAATTGCAAACTTCCGATTTTCGGCTCCTCCTTAAAGAAAATCGCGTTTATGAGGCAAAATTATAGCGAGCAATCCAAATTTTGTTCACGAGTCGGCGATATATTTCGTCACCAGAAGTCGTCACGCACGGCAATTCTTACTAAGAAATTATCCGTGTCAGTACGGCGATATCAGAACACACGGCACTTCGCTTTATCTTATGCGCATTAGAAGAATTGGAATTCATCAAAAGCACGCGATTTAAACTTTTTGCCCACAAAATTATCATGCATCTCTCAGATATGGGCTAAAACGTCCTTAAATCAAAGAACCGGCCGCTAACACATCATGATTATCGAGTTAGATCTCTAGAGCGAGATGGGAATTCCCGATTGTGAATCTTCCATGTTAGCGCGGCGATATTAATCGGAACACGCTGTACCTCGCTTTATCTTCAACTTCAAGGGTTGGAATTTAGAGGAAAAAAAGGACAAGAAACTTTTTATCCACAAAATGATCAGACATACAGCAGTTGTAGGCCGAAACATGTCTAATTAATAGAAAGCAGCGGCTCACGCATTAGGATTTTTTAAGTTTAGATCTAAATCTAGATCTAGAACGCATTTCCCCGATAGTTAATCTACAGCGTCGGCACGTCGATGCACACACACAGTTATACTAAGTTATGATATAATCTTGTCTTATTTAATACTATTTTGAAAAGAGTAGAAATCATAAAGAGAAAAGAAAAAAAAAAAGGCACAAGATTAAAGCATGCATTAAAGTTTGTTTCAAAATGTCAGAGATTGAATAGAATATTTTAAGATATATTATTGTATGTTTTAAGATTATGCAGCTGGCAAAACGGAAGCTTTGTACAAAAACATGAAAAAACCCACATTATATATTTATTGTATCAAATTCCAAACAAATTTAGCTATCAGTGTGAAGAAGCAGAAGAGATACAGAGTAGAAAAAGCAGAGGGTATAATAGTTAAAATAGAGAGTGATAAACAGAAAACCCAAATCGTCGGTGCTCTGGTGGAACCTCGCTAACTCACTTTTCAAAATTTTTACAGGAGAGACTTAAAACTGTCTAATATTGTTCATGTTTAGGATTTGGGGATAAAATTTTACCAATGTATTGTGATAGGCCTTAGACAACTTCCTATATTACAGGATGTGTTTCACCCGTGTACGTTGTT
>JAUKPP010287039.1:0-10376 GCA_032273245.1 Phyllaplysia taylori
TTCTTCTTCTTCTTCTTCTTCTTCTTCTTCTTCTTCTTCTTCTTTTTCTTCTTCTTCTTCTTCTTCTTCTTCTTCTCTTTCTATGCCTTGTCTACTCTTTCAACTAATTTTCTGACTTCTTCTCAATCTCTCATTTGTATCCTCCAACTCCCTGTTATTCTTGTCACCTGTTTTGCTTCTCTTCTCTTTTTCCCTGTCTACTCCTTCCCTTTCAACCACACCCCTGATCTTAGGGTAGGTTAGGTCAAACACCTAGTCTTCTCGGATAAGGACGAAAAACCCAGGAGGTCCCGTGTGTACGTTATGTAAGTTAAAGATCCCTTGGTGGTTGAAAATATTATTATCTTAGTTTGTTTCCATATGCAGACGAGTATCTACGTCACATTCAATGTATGTTAAATTTACATGACATAACTTCAATGTAAGAAATCATTAAATCCATACCATCTGTATTACATTGGTTGAGCATGGAGAGTCTCCAGTTTTCATATTCTACGCATTATATCTAAGAATTGTTGTCATTCTTTTCACAACTTTTTACCTCGACATCTTGTCTGCTTTCTTTTCTGGAATATTTTTAGACATTGGAAATGAAGGATGAAAAAGGATTTTATAAGTGTTTATTTGTTTTTTAATGGGTTTTTTTGTGTTTGTGTGTGTTTCAGGGCAAAAATGTGTTCCAAGCTGAGATTGACGCAGCGGCAGAACTGATCGATTTCTTGCGTTTCGATGTTCAATTTGCTCAGGTATGTTAGTATTGCAGAGAGAGTTTGGAATCAATGGTAGAGGCACCAGCTATTGACATAGTATTGAAATAATCTGATTGTCAGCGTGCTGTTACATGCCATGGGGCTTGTTCATTAAGGTTTTTTTTTAAAACATAGTGTGATTTTTTCATGAATTACTGGGGCTGTAGTATAGTGGTTAGGCTCCTCGTCTATCATGCAGAAGACCCAAGTTTGATCCCGCATGCCAACGACCTGTGATTTTTCTTTTGGAATGTTTTCCCGCTCAGCCCGGGTTGGCCCTGACAGGCAGGGTCGAAGTAGCCCATCAATAACGTGCAGTGTTGCAAGGGACGTAAAACTGGTAACCAGACCAACCAAGCCAAGCAATCGAACCAAATGCGGGGTTTGGGTCACAGACGGGATTAATAGAAGTAAAATTGTGGATAAAGATGAAGACATTAGCAAGTCAATGCACCATTTTTTGTAATGAAGACAGAAAGCAGCAGTAAAATTGAAAAGTAGAGCATAGTTTAAAGAGTTTGTTTGTCAGCATGAAAGTGTATAATGTTAAACCAAGTTGATTTTAAAAGAAAATTGGGTTACTCTGGTCCCTATCGACTCCCTTAGGGTCAAATCATCTCTGTTTGATTTTAAAAGAAAATTAGTTACTCTGGTCCCTATCGACTCCCTTAGGGTCAAATCATCTCCATTAAACTCCCAACAATTTACAAATAATATATTATGTATTGTAAAACATGCACAAGTCGGACTTTTGTTTATTCAATCTTTAATTCATAAAGCTTTCCACATACTTCTCCTTCAGCGCACAACGGAATATCAGCCTTTGAGCCCAACTCCCAATGTGACCGTCAACTCAATGTCATATCGTGGACTAGAGGTAAATAGTTAGAACTAGAATCAGATCATTTATTAGTCTCTGACGAGAAATTTAGCATGGTTATGTTACATTGACAACAACAAAGGTGTTATAACTCTCTCTACTCTCTCTCTCTCTCTCCCTCTTTGCTCTCTCTCTCTCTCTCTTCCTCTATCCTCCTTCTCTACATATTATCTTTCTCATTTTGAACGACCACACTCACTTCACCTGCTGCCACTGTCTTACTTTCTATATTTTTATAGTGGTTAACCATGTTTGGCATTAATTCAAGAACAGGTTGACACCTGGATTAGGAAATAAAAAGCTACCAGGATTCTGACTGATTTTGGAATTTATACCATTGTGGGAAAATGGTCCTTAGTTGCCTTTGAAATACTAATGAAAAAATAACTTTATAGATAGGTAGGTATTTTTTCTTTCTGAGAAAAAATATATTGTTCACTCTATTGTAAAAATAGAAGGAAGCAAATGCAAAATAGGCAAATTTATTTTAGAGCACATAAAGCTAGCAATCGTGATGTATGTCACAAAGCAGAAGACTTAATTCAGTGTAAGATAATTCTTTTTAATGTACATCTTTATGTCACAAATCTGACTTTTGGAGCCCAAATGCAAAGTAGATTATCTACAATGATTTTGTAGAGGCTGTGTATTATATTTTATCCAATTATTGTAAATTATTGATCGCTTTGTTTCCTCCTCATTGTTTTGGATTTACCTCAACTGACAAATGCATGCTTATTTTGTTTTCCCAAACATGCAGGGTTTCTGGGCGGCTGTTTGCCCCTTTAACTTCACGGCTATCGGAGCTCACCTACCTATGGCACCAGCTCTCATGGTAAAACTACGTAAACTAGTATCTAGTGTGTTTAAACATAGACAACCTTTATCTGTGGTATAATGGTTAGGCTCTTCGCCTGTCATGCAGAAGATCCAAGTTCGATCCCCGATCGCGGACGATCTGAGGTTGTTTTTTTTGCTGGGATTTTCTTCCCTCTCAGCTTGAATTGGCTCTGACAAGCTGAGTGGAAGTAGCCCATCTCTTAAATGACCTTACAGTGTCAGAAGGGATGTAAAACTAGCAAAAAAGATATTTAAAAAACGCAATAAAATGTGTGACTGCACATGAAAACCTTTTACATAGGTCCCAAAACATATCTGAGGTCGTGACATTTTTAAGTTCTGCAACCATTTCAAGTTTCTGTCATGCTTAGTTCAAAGAGTTTTATGATATTTTTTTATGGTGCGATTGGTTGAGAGATTCAGTTTCAAGAGGTCATGCTGAAAATAAGACTGCCAGTGGGCATTGCAGTCACAGATCACAACAAAATAATTTCTTATCCCACACTTTGGTCGGTTGCCTTTTGTTTATTGCCCCTTACAACAATATAAAGTCATTTAAGAGGCTGGACCTTTGCAATTTACATCCATCCCCTTTTATACAAGGGTAGGAGCCATGAAAACTCTGAAAAAATTCCTCTGGCCCTCCCAGGGTTTGAACCCGGGATCTCCTTATTTGTAGGGAGGCCCTTTACCCCTCGGCCACCGATTGCTCCTCTCATACTTTGTTTTGAAGGACCCTACGACAGACAATTGTAAGCATGGGTGTTATCCATTTGCCATATGATGGAAATCTGTATTGCAGGTGACAACTAAAATGATTTTCCAGATTCATACATTTCACCAAGCAGGCATAGACGAATTGGACATCTATTTTAGTCAATGAAATTTACATTTTCTTCACAATATTTGCACTTTGGTATCTTTTTAGCATTCAGATCAGTTTCTTTGAGAGATTAACTTCAGTATCGTAACTTGTTATTAGTGACACCCATGGTTATAAGTGATTTCCCATGGGTTTCCCTGTGTGGACTTACAAATTTGTACCGAGTTGGATCTGGAAACATGAACACCATCCTCACAGGAGGTTTGCTGTTTTCAAATGTAAACTATCAAATAGTTCAATCTCAATGCTGGACGGAAATCTGAGCTGGACATCTGGCACATGACCAAAATAATTTTGGAATCCAGAAGAAGAAATTTCAATATCTTAAGTGTTCTTTTCCAGTGTTCTTGTTACAGAATTGTATTGTATATTTGCTTTATTTCATTTTATATAACTTAAGAAAAAATCCATGTTTGCAAATACTTTTGTAATGACCAGGCAAGTTTAATAGGATTTGAAGATATTTTATAATACCATCCAATGTATCCAAATCAAACAGCTTGCAATAACCGACATCTGTGGTGTAATGGTTAGGCTTTTGCCTATCATGCGGAAGACCAGAGTTGGATCCCATGTGCAGACGATCTTCTCTGTTTTTCTGCTGTGATTTGTCCCTCTCAGCTCGGGTTGGCCTTAGAACAGACAGGGTTGAAGTAGCCCATCTCTTGAATGACCTTACAGTGTTGCAAGGGATACAAAACTATTAATCAAATCAAGCCAGCTTGTAATCGTTGTAGACTAAACGTTAAAAGGATGAGATACCCACTGCCCCATAACTCTACAAACATCATCATTTCCCACAGGGTAATGTAGACCATGTAAAATCAAACAAGAGTCAAGACTGAGTTTTAGAAAAAAGATGTATAATAATTTTATAAAAAATAAATAGCCAACGTTTGAGCGTTAAGTCTTCTTCTAGGGCATAACTCTACAAACATCATCATTCCCCGCAGGGAAACGTAGCCTTGTGGAAGCCTTCAGACACAGCCGTCCTGTCAAACTACACGGCCTTCAAAATCTACCGAGAGGCTGGGGTGCCACCAGGTGTTATCAACTTCCTGCCCGCAGACGGCCCCGTATTTGGCGACACCGTCGTGGGCCACCCTGATTTGGTCGGTCTCAACTTCACAGGCAGTGTTGGGTAAGCATATGGTGGAGACGTTAGAAACGGGTGTCTTAAAAAAAGAAAGGACAGATTAAGATGCCAATAACTCAGTTGTTTTCGCACCAATTTCAATAAAAGTTCAGACAAATAAAATTCAGCTAAGGGGACAAAAGATCTGGAAATATAAAGAAAATCAACTCATGTGTTAAGGAATCATCAAGTTTTGAAAATTTCAAAGAAAATTGTGAAAAGCGCAAAACTTGAGATTTTTTTTTTAGCAATCAACAAAATGTCTAAGGAACAAACAGCTTTATTTTTTTATATATTTTTTTTTATAATCTTTCCTTTGAATGCCATTTTACATTTTATTGTGTCAGTTTCATAAAACAGCATAGAGCTGAAATGCCATATATGTTATGTTTCTTTAGAACCTTCAAGAGATTGTGGAAACAGATTGCTGAGAACTTGGATATCTACAAGAACTACCCTAGAATTCTTGGTGGTGAGTGGTATCATTTTGAATTTTCTGTATGTGAAAAATTGCATGCGTGTTTCAAAGTTTTGAACAAAAAAGAAAGGGCCATTGGTATTTAGTAGAAGTTACTTATTTATACAGGCGCCAGCTTCTTTACTGTTTTAGTCTCTTTAGCACTTTTGGTGAGAATTGCTGCAGAACGATATATTGTACAAGCTGTGTTCAAGAAAACTGTTACGATTGCCGGCTGAAAAGTAATGCCTCCATGACTGCAATGTCAAAACCCATGAATGAAACAACATGAAATTCACAGGGTAAAGATCCAAACTTGTCATATATGACAAAAAGAGGATAAAAAGAAGAGAATCTAAGCATTTGCTGATCGGTGTGACAACTGTCAGTATCGTGTATGGCCCCCCACCTTTCCTAAGCATTCCGAAAAGCAACTGCTCATGAAACGAGTCAATTTTGCGAAGAAATATGGGGGGGGGGGTATGGCCTCATACTATTCTTTTGGGGCATAATATTCCAGTTCTCGCACCATTAGAATCCGTCGTCTCCTACTATTCACGAAATATGACCAGCGTATGACGTCACAGATGCACATAATTGCTGGTGTCAAAAACATGTGTAAGCAACTCCATCAGAAAAAAAGGAAAGCGTTTGAAAGAATGTTTTGCGATTGAGTTCCTCGCGGTGGAAAGAACATATCGAAACAATCGTCACCATAAACAGCTTTCATCCTTTCAGGAATTGACAAAAGAAAAAGAATCTAGTGTAGCCAGGACACCAATCACAGCGTGTTGTGTCGGACTCATGGTCACTGAGGTTACCATTTTTCCTCTGACAGGGTTGCTTACATAGGTTTTGCGGTTCAAAGAATTACGTGTGTAAATGACGTCATACACACATGACATCATATTTTGTGTGTTGGTAGACAAAAGATTTGAGCGTATACCCTGTAAATTTCGTATTGTTTCATTCAAACAATTTGATTCGACGGCCTTGGAGCTTGGAGGCATTACTTTTGATCAGGCCCTCGTATTTGAGTTGATGAGAACTTTATTATACGTAAAGGATAATTTTATTGACATGGAATGACAAAATTAAAGGCAGTGTGTTTCTGTTTCTGAGTTGTGGGAAGATACATATACTCAAAACATTCTACCAATTTAAAGCTTTGTGTAGTTCAATTTTCATTGTCCTTGGACGTAGGGTATTCAGAATATGCTTCTGGTTTGTAAATTGTGTCCGGTTTATCACTTCATTTTTCTATCTATGTTTCTTTCATTTACTGATAGAACAACACAAAACTATATTTTTTCTTTGTCAGAATGTGGAGGCAAAAACATGCACTTTGTTCACCCCTCTGGTGACGCCGACTCTGTGGCGTTGGGGACGATCCGCTCAGCGTTTGAGTATAACGGCCAAAAGTGCTCGGCCTGCTCCCGCATGTACATCCCGCAGTCAATGTGGCCCGAGGTCAAGGCCAAGATGATGGAGGTCATCAAGGAGATCAAGGTTGGCTCGCCCTTGGAGAAGGGAACTTTTGTCACTGCTGTTATTGATGATAAGGTGAGTGGTGGCTTGGGTGGATTTCAAGCGCGCATATGTGTTGCAACTCCATGAAATCATATGTTCTCTTGGGTCACTGATAAAAAATCACGTTACGAAGTTTCTGATGCCTGAGAACATAACCATATCAAACTATCAATCTGAGAGCTCTCCAGAATGCCCAAGTCACAACATTGATGTATTGTTTTTTCAAATGTTACTGAAAAAGCCAGAAGAAGAATAGAGCCTTTATAGTCTCAAGATAGAAAGTTTTTTTGGCATTTACTTAAAACCATCTGTGGCCGAGCGGTAGTGCTACTACTTACGCATGAGGTTCCCTGGTTTTTATCCTGGGAGGTTCACCAGGATTTTTCAGAGTTTTCATGGCTCTAACCCCCAGTTCTATCGGAGATGGACGTAAAATTCGGAAGTCCTGCCTCTTAAATGACCTTACAGCGTTTCAAGGGACGTTAACCAAAACTAACCAACCAACCTACCAATCAAAACCTTGAAAAATGGCTTAGGCAATTGTGTCGTGAGCGTGAGGTTTTGCTGTTTTAACCATAGTTCTGATGTTCTCTTGCAGGCCTTTGCCAGGATAAAGGGCTACCTGGACTATGCCAAGTCTTCCCCAAACATCACTATTGTTGCTGGCGGAAACTGCGATGACAGGTGAGGTTTTCTCTCTGCCTTGTCTCTCCCATCTATCTCTCTGGTTATCAAATGTCCAGGGATTTCTGGAGGAGTGGTAGGAGGTAAAGAAAGAAAAGTCATCTTTATTCATCCCCGTGGGGAAATTAATTTTACAATGGTGTACAAACACATTCATATTCGTTCAAGTGATAACATACAAGTGTAAAGCACCTGCTTTGAATGTGGAGGCCTCAGGTTTAAATCTTTGGAGCACTGCTTGGATTTTTGGGGAGTTATCATGGCTGTATCCCCAGTCCTATTTACGATAGACGATAGAATTAGGGTCTTGTCTCTTAAGTGGTTTTATAGTCTTGCAATGGGCGTTAAACCAAAACTGTCTAAGAAAGTGTCTGCCCCCAACCGTTGAAAAAAGGGAGGGAAAAGCCAACCCCTCCCTGCTCTGTGTCTTCTTTCTGACAAAACTTTTTAATAAGAGCTATGAAGTTTTATTTTCATGTTCATAAACCCTATGACGATAATTTTCCCATTTCTAAAAGGATAGAGTTAATTTCCTGTTTATAAAACCTTTGTAGTTTCTTTTTCTATTTTTAAGCAGTGGAGTTAATTCTTCTGTTTATAGAACTTATATCGTTTATTTTCCTGTTTATTAACCTATGAAGTGTAGTGGATGATTAATAATGGGCGCTCTTATGTGATCTTTTCCTTCTAGTTGTATCTAAATTTTACTTTTGTCCTAATCCGCTTCATGCTGCTAAATGACCTTACAGTGTCAATAATGCTGTAAAATCTCAACAAGAACATAAAATGTTTTTTTTCCTGTTTATAGAACTTATATGTGTTTTCCTGTTTTAAAATTGGGTGGTTTTTTTAGCTTTGTGTTCCTTTCAACACTGTAAAGTCATGTAAGAGGCGGGCTACCTCGACGGTGTAAATCAAACCCAATCTGGGCTGAGCGGTATGGATCCCGGCAGAAAGACGCAGGTGCTCATCCCCACATGGAAATAAAATTCGGGCCTTCCTTGTGATAGATGAAGAGTGTAGCTATTAAACCACAGACACAGGTTGTTTACTGTTTATTCATTACAAAGGCAATGGAACGTTTAAATGTTTCAGCAAAAATTGTTTTTCTTTTTCTCATTTCAGCAAGGGCTACTTTGTTGAACCCACAGTACTTGAAAGTTCAGACCCTCAAGACAGATTAATGCAAGAGGTATGGAAAATGTCTTCATAGATAATGTGAGAAACATTTAGATGTTATGTTTTGAAGTTTTTAATAGAAAGCGGAATATAGAAATTACATGTCATGGATATGTTCTACTGACGGATCTATTTTTGTAATATAGTGGTACATGGATATTGCAAGGCCTTGATGTAGCGAAAGAAAATTAAATCCCCGTCCTACTATCTCTTTGTTAAAACACCCTGGATATAACAAGCCTATTTTGCCAGTCCTGACAATCTCGTTATATCTGAGTTTTCACTGTATTGATTCACACTTTGTGACATTCGTGACCATGAATGTTGCTATTAAAACTCAAACAAACAAACAAAAGCCTCAACAATACAATCATTTTTGTCTAATGTACATTGCAGGAGATCTTTGGACCAGTTCTGACAGTTTATGCGTACCCTGACAACCAATGGAAGGAAACTGTCGAGTTGGCGCAAACCACTTCACCGTTCGCCCTGACTGGGGCCATCTATGCGGAGGACGCGTACGTTTTTGTCATGACTCTTTTCTTGTACCAGATTAATTTGGATTGACTGCTTGAGAATGATTTAGAATGTTGTTGAGTCTGTCTTGAAAGATTTTAAAGTGCATGCAACATGCTTTCAGGCTGGAATATATTGTGTATAATGCAATATCTTAAATATGTGTTGCAACACAATGAAATCAGGCGCTTCAATTTGGTTCTTTTTTGTTATTGGATCATGTTAAACGTTGAAAATTTCTTTTGCTGTCTGTAAAAAGATGATCAATTTATACTGTATAGAAGTTAAGATATGTTTGCGATTTTGATCAAGTGGGAGTCACCATCAAAAAGGAAATTGGCGATAAAATGCACATTATTGTTAGGAAGCTTTCAAAATTGCACCCATTTTTTTTTCTAACAATGTTCTTGAGCATAATAAAAGTGTTTTTAAGTGGATATAGAGGGCATCAGGTCACAAGAATCATTAATACCAAAATTGTCTGACACTCAGAGAAAGGCTGATAACTCTCTTCCCTTTTTTGACGAGTGCCTGATTTTATGGCGTTTCAATACATATGTTATTACCTGTGGTCATAATTATGATGCTGCAGTGAGAATTTGGGAGATTTTGAATTCTTTAGTTGTTCAAACTTTAAATGTTAAATTTGTTCACGTCAGCTTTATCAGTTTTTGACTACTTGTAAGGACTTTCACAAGTTAGTAGTCCAGTGGTTAGGCTGCTGGACTTGTAATTAGAGGGTTGCGGGATCACATCCCAGCTCAGGCCTGGCATTCTTGGGAAAGGTACTTTATGCGAATTTTCCTCTTTTCACACAGGTGTAAATAGATACCCGGCTATAGACAGCGAAAGGTCTTGTTAGTATTCATGTTTGAGCATTTGTGAAATGGCAGCTTGCACTGTATGCTTCCCTGGAAGTTGAAAAGGTTTCTGAATGATTTTGGTCTGCCGGGGTAATAAAAGATTGTAAAGCTTATAGAGCCTGCTTTAGAACGGGGATATGCACTATATCAGTGGTTCCCAAACTGTGGGTCGCTACCCCAAAGGGGGTCGCAACGGCAATCTCGGGGGGTCGCGAAGGGTACATGATTTTATTAATTTTAGCCTAAAACTGACAGGTTCATGATATTATTTTGATTTTGGGGGGTCGCCGATCGTTTTGGCCTACAAAAGTGGGTCGCGGAATGAAAAAGTTTGGGAACCGCTGCACTATATAAATGCAGTCTATTAAGTCTTTATGATTTTTTCCACCCGCAGAACTGCTAAAGCCGAACTCGCTGAGGCATTCCGTTTCTCCTCTGGAAACTTCTACATCAACGACAAGTCAACTGGTTCCGTCGTGGGTCAGCAGCCGTTTGGCGGGGCCAGACTTTCAGGTGAGATGAGGGAATTTTTTCATGGAAACTTTTTGTAGGTCTTGGTTTGGTTTGGTTACCAGTTTTACGTCCCTGCAACACTGGAAGGTCATTTAAGAGACGGGCTACTTCGACCCTGCCTGTCAGGGCCAACCCGGGCTGAGAGGG
>JAUKPP010287072.1:0-10373 GCA_032273245.1 Phyllaplysia taylori
AGACTGGGAGAAGCTATAGGAGACGCTAAGGCATTTCTCATCTTTTGAACGAGACCCATCACCAGTCCTTGGTCCCCAGATTATATGTAAGATAGGGTATCTACTTTCAAAGTTTTAGTTTTAGGTAAAAAAATTGGAATAAATATGCCACAGCTAGTGGTTAGGTAAGAAAGATAAAATTGGTGGGGGATGGATTTAGGACAAAGAGAGACTCTCATAGTGTATGACTAATCCAGGCTTAATTTATAAATATGGGTCACGGTTATTTTTCCAATGCCATCCTGTTTATCAATTAAGAGAATAACCACAGAAAAAAAGGCACACGCAAAAAATCTACATTAATTGAAAATGATAATGAGTTGATTGTCACATTGTAAATATTGGAAGTAAACCGATTCAATTTTTTTAATGAGGTATCGATTGTGGCACGAAGCAGACTAAATAGCACACACGAATTCATTTGATACAATCTCGTCATACTACTTGCCTAACAAGATAACCTACAAATTTTAATTGTCAAGTATGCCTAATTTTCTGTTTATCTAACACCTTACTGGGTTATTTGAGAATGAAATTAGGAACAATTGTATGTCTTCAGCTCAAGAATGCGAAAATTGATTTAATCTGATGTTTGAAAGGGATGTCCAATTTAATGGAAATTCAAACAAAGGTTGTTCATAAATATTAGACGACATTTATAGTTATCTATTCACCAATTAGTTTTTCTCATTAACACATTCAGTGCTAACAGTATCGTGCCTAACAGGGTCTTCCGTCAATATATCGATTGGAGCTACATACTTTGCCCCTTCAATAATTAGTTTGAACTTGAACACTGTGTTGGAATCCAGGAAAGTAATTAAATTTGATCTTTAAGCGGTTGCTGAAATAATATAATTGTAATCCCAATTCTTTACATAATTAGTGAGTCTCATTACTTCAATGAATCATTTTCAGTAACACTCAATAACACCTGGAGAAAGTCATGATTTCTACGAGGAAATAAAAACAATAAAAATAAAGCGATAATGAAACTGTAGGGCTTGTTTTCACGGACGATAGAGATATAATAGAGGATGTGTTGTTTGCCATCAACAATATCTTCCCACAAGACACTGAATTAACCTCGTTGTAGGCTACAACCAACAGCTCTGTGTGGTCACTCCAATATGAATAAGAGCAGCCCTGAAGCAAACAAAGTAGTGAGTGATGAAGCAACTCTCTTAGTAGAACTTATCAATACCGTAGGCGGCATCATCACCTTTCTGGGTATGATCTCCAATGTTATCAATATCATTGTGTTCAGTAAACTCAGCCTCCAAGAAGTGGTCAACATCAGTCTACTGGCTCTCGCAATATCTGACTTCTTCGCTCTTCTTGGGCTGCTCTGGATGACTATTTGCTTCAATCCTCTCATGCTCGAGTCTGAAACACTTCCTTTTTACCCCAGGGAGATGCAATACCTGAGCGCGGGATGGGTGCACGTCTGTTTTGCTCGCATTACAGCTCTCATCACAATGTTGGTAACACTTGAGCGCAGCCTTTGTGTTTTATTCCCTCTAAAGGTGAAGACACTTGTCACACCAAAAAGAATCACTGTCATCATTACGGCCATTTACTTAGTGATGTTCGCAGCTGTTGCTCCCATATACTACACAAATCAAATAGTTTGGAAATATGACCCAGCGAGAAACAGAACTTTACTAAGGCTTGTTTTCACGGACGATAGAGATATAATAGAGGATGTATTGTTTGCCATCAACAGAATCTTCTTACAATATGTGATCTTTATTTGTGTGACGGCCAGTACAACATTTCTCGTTGTTGAACTCAATAAAAAGAGTCAATGGCGAGAGGCTACCTCCACCTCAACCGCCTCTCAGGCGTCATCTGATAGGGACAAAAGAGCAGGGAAAATGGTGATGGTCATATCCGCGGTATTCATACTCTGCTATCTGCCATCCACGATCATCTTTACGGTAATGATCATAGAGCCAGAGTACAGCGTCAACGGTCATTATTGGAATATATATCGCTTGTCTTGGTCCATCGGCTTTCTCTTAGAAGCCATCAACTCTTCGATAAACATCTTTGTGTACTTCAACATGAGCTCAAAGTACAGGGAAATTCTTAAAACACTGCTGCCTCAAGTTGGAAGCATGCACAGATCTATATGAGATGATAGGGAGGTTTCGACACGACGCAAGGCAACGACGATGGCGCGCTAATTGGAAACATGCGCTTTGAGATCTACATTGAAGTCTCACTCACATTGTAGGTCTACATTTTCTTTCATTAAACCACCATAGAACATGTCTAAAAATATCTGCATTGTGGTTGAGTATTGCAACTTTCACTACTCTTTGATGTCTACAGAATACTTACGGCTCGTAAAAAGTTTTCGATGAGTTTCAGTCAGTGCTATCATGTCCCATCTCTAAAATATACAGGGTGTTTTTTTTTATATTGATCGATTCTAAACTTGAATAACTCAAGAACGGTTACAGATAAAAATAAACGGCTTTTTGCACATAATTCACTGTCCAATTAAGTTTTTTTCTTGAATACTTAAAAAGATTATGTTGATAGAGAAGGCATTTTTAAATGGAGTTAGGAGAACAAAGCCCTTTTTAGGCCATGGCGTCAAAACAGAGCACTGGCATACCAAAGAGAAGGACTGCTACGAACCATCTTAAGGCAATTAAAAGATGATTGAAACTGTTTTTCCAAAAGGGCTAATGTCCAGCAAGCTCTGGCTTCGTGTTTTACGATAACAAAATTTGAGTTTTATTCTTTGAAGTTAGAAAGGGATGGATGTTTCTGGGAGTCTCAAAATGAAGTTGTCTTTTTCAATTGATGGGCACAAAGCAAGTTGCATATTCATTTCTTGCTATCTTTGTTGTTATAGCCATTCACAGAACCCATCTCTACCAAATTTTGATACCAAGTTCTGATTGAGTTTTGACTTGGGCTTTTCTTGCTGTGCTCTTTTGGAATTTTCTCAGAACTGAAGGCGCGCGATCTCCTTTGTAAACGCACAAGACGCGCATTAGCCTCATTTCTGCGCGCTAAAAATCGGGGCCTGTTCACGCAAACTGGCGCTGTCGCACAATGTGCTCAAGAAATCAGCTGATTTTGGTACCAGAAAAAACTTAAATGAATGATGTTTAATTGGTAGAAAACAGAATGGTTCTATCTCCTACCGTCTTTAAGTTATTCCAGTTTAGAATCGATCATTATAAAAAAAACCACCCTGTATATACAACAAGTTAGGGGCCTACTACTTGTAAATCTATGCTTTGGAGTGTGCATCGACTCACAGCAACCGGCGCTGTGGTGTAATGGTTAGGGTCTTCGCCAGTCATGCGCAAGACCCGAGTTAGATCCCGAGCGCGGACGATCTGGATTTTTTTCTGCTGAGGTAATTTCCCTCTCAGCCTGGGTTGATCCCTTGCAGGCAGCGTCGAAGAAGCCCCTCTCTTAAATGACCTTACAGTGTTGCAGGGGACGTAAAACTGGTAAACAAATAGCAACTCATAGCATCTTAGTGCTATTCTATCAAAGACCGGTCTATAGTTCCACGGAGTACCATTATAGCACAAAGCCAAAAGTTGGCTGTATGGAATGGAGATAAATTATCTGTCCTCCTCTATGTTAAAACATCATTGGTCGATTTGGAGTTTGACTTTGATAGCCTTGACTTGTGAGTAAAAATGCTTGGACGTGCAACACAACAGAACGCTTAAACTCTGTAATCAAGGGGCGTAATAAAGAAAATAGTATAATATACCGTAAATTAGAAAAGTTTGATCCCCTATTTCACGAGGTAGCTTTGTCTCACGATTTCCAAAATCAATGATAGATAAGGTATGGTAGCACTAAGCTCGCGGAATTTCAGTGGGGACGCCTGTGGCGAGCCGGCGTTGTGGTGTAATGGTTAGGCTCTTCGCATTGCATGCGGAAGACCCCGGTTCGATCCCCGAACACGGACGATCTGTTTTTTTTCTGCTGGAATTTTTTCATTTTCATCATGGGTTGGCCCTGACAGGCAGGGTCAAAGTAGCTCGTCTCTTAAATGACCTTACAGTGTTGCAGGGGACGTAAAATTGTAACAAAACCAAAGCCTGAGGCGAGTCGCAGAACGTTCTGGAGTTCATTCCCGTACACGGCGCTTCCACTGATAAGAACAAGATGGATTGTATTTATATAGCGCATATTCCAATACTTGCTCTATGCGTTTTACAATCATTATTACCCCAGCAGACCAAAGTCATTAAGAAACCTTCTCAACTTCCTGGGAAGCATTCAGTGCAAGCTGCCATTTTACAAGCGCTAAAGCACTAAAAAACTGACAAGGTCGTTCACTGGTACTATTTTACACCTGGTCGAAGTGAGGAAAATTTGTGTAAAATGCCTTTCCCAGGGTCACAACGTCGCGCCCGAGTTGGGATTAGAACCGGCAACCTTCCGATCACGAGTCCGGCAGCCTAACCACTGGACCACCGACGTCACATAAACACCTACGGTTATCTTTATTTGAGATAGATAGATAGAGAGAGAGAGAGAGAGAGAGAGAGAGAGAGAGAGAGAGAGAAGGGGGGGGGGGGGCAATACTGCTGCCTTAATGTATTGCAAGCGCGTGTGTAAAGTGAGAAATACCGGCGTCGTGTTGCAATGGTTAGGCTCCTCGCTTGTCATGAGGAAGACCAGAGTTCGATACCGAGCGCAGGTTATCTGGGTTTTTTTCTGCTGGGATTTTTCCCTCTCAGGCCAGGTTGGCCCGAACAGTGAGGGTCGAAGTAGCCCGTCTCTTAAATGATCTTACAGTGTTGGGGGACGTAAAACTGTAACCAATTCAAACCAAAGTGAGGAACAGAAGAACATGGTACATATAACATGTCGGGGACAGTAGTAAGTAGCACAGACAAAACTTTAATTGTCAGTGAATGATGTGCAGAAAACCGTTTACTTTTATCGCTTACTGCTTTAATGTTACTCCAATTAAGAATCGATCAGTATAAAAGACAACACCCTGTATGATGCCAATCTCAATAATAATTTCACGAAAAAAGTTTTTAACCAAAATTTCGAGTTAGCTGTTTTGAATTCTGCAGCAACGTGTGTATAGTCAAAACTGTTTATTAAGACGACCACCCAACGTCGAGAAAAAAGTGGTCGCTGTAGACAGGTGGTCGTCTTAGAGAATAATTTAGGGGGTCGGTAGAAAGTGGTCGTTTGTGCAGGTGGTCGTCTTATACAGGTGGTCGCTTGAGCAGGTTAAACTGTACAATAGTGTGTGCGGGTATGTTCGACTTGCAGTTGACGATGTCCTTCTGTCACCACTAGGGCGTGCCTGACACATCAGACCGGATCTTGCTCAGAATGGCTTTCAACTCATCGAGGTCTTCCTCCTTGCAAGAGCCGGTGAAGGATTTAGCGCATTCTTCACTTTGTTCTAGAGACCTGAGATAAGATAAGATAAAATAAGATAAGATAAGATAAGATAAGATAAGATAAGATAAGATAAGGGCTAAAAAAAAAAGGAAAAAAAAAGTCGTCTTTATTTATCCCCTTGGGAAAATTCATTTTGCAATGCTGTACAAAGACATTCATATTAATACAAGCGATAGTATATACATGTAATGGTATGGACAAAGGTAACACCATTCAAACAAACTATGCATATACACACACCATATGGTTAGCAGGATAAGACGAGAAGGTAAGATCAAGATTCGTCAGTAAGATAAGAAAAGATAAGATAGATAAGAAGGACTTTGGTGAATTCTTCACATTGTGCCTGAGACCTAAGATAAGAAAGAAAAGTCAGATAAGTTAGATAAGATAATATGACAATGTAGGCCTACATACGATCAAATACTTAAGATAACAAGAAGTGTCGGCTTCTTTCAGTTTAAGGCCCCCTTGTACAGTATCAAGTCATTTAAGAGGCGGAGACTCCGAGTTTTATGTCAACTGAAGGAAAGAAGCTTTTTGTTTTTGTCAACAGGAAATGCACAACTCTTTGAGTACGGTACACGTAAATGCAATAAGAGAAGACTTAGTATTCTCGCTTGTCATTCAATACATTAGAGTTCGGAGTTTTTTATATATATATTTTTTTTTATCTCAAGTAAGATCTGGATAAGGGACTGGAACGTAGAGAAGAAATAACACAGACACAAGAAATGACTGAGAAAGGTATGCCAGAAAATTGAACAAAGATAAGGAAATACTTTATAGATTTAATACGACTCAGACAACACCAAAAAATAAAAATGGTGCAGTCTGCAATCTACTCAATAATGATAAGAATATTGTTTCGTTCAACGAACGAGGTTTTGCATTAATCAAAGTTTAAAAAAAAAAAGGCATGACGACAAAACTTACATGCAGGAGTCATCTGCTTCGGAGGAGGCATGATGGTGCCAATGTCCGTAGCAGGCGACAGCAGCCAGAGGGTCACAAAGGCAACCAAGGTCATCTCCAAAGGAAATCTCGAATGCAGAGTCAGAAATTCGTGTCAAGGTCATATTCGCTTCCTCCTTTACGAAGTCAGTGCAGTTGGCTGTTTCGATCTCCAGGCACAATTCTACGTCTGTGCTGTGGTGCGGTCGTTCGTCCATATTAAGAAACAAACGGAGAAGATTTACAGTAGTTTAAGAAGAATAAAAAAAAATACGTAGACGCGATTTTATTATGTTGATTGAATAAAATCAATTTTCGTGGAGGTTGAAATCAGCGGTTTTTATTCGTGTCTCTGATGTTAGCAGCAGCATTAACAACTGGCTTAAGTTGGAGCATTTTGCACTAAGATCGTGTTTTTTTCTCCTATCGGTTAATAGGCCACTGATGATCTGGTCGCATGCATAACTAATCTTAACCTTCACTGATCTACACTATAAAGGCGTCTGTTAAAACGTTGGGAATGATTTTTATTAAACCCAAATGAGTGAAGCTTAACTTTGTGTACATTAATAAACTTAACTTACACTTTCAGCGCTATGGTGTGTCTTGTGAATGTAGACGAAGAGCCTACCCATTACACCAGAGCGCCGTTATTTTCAGATAAACGTGTGCACTAAATGTACATGTAGAGAAGAAAATCACGCACCACAACCTCAACAAACCGTATATCATAATTCTAATGATGAATGTAAAAATGACATATCTGCGTGTGATTTTTTCTCTACATGTTTCTGTACCGCTAGTATCACCACCCTGTTTGAATCCAATTAGATCCCTCACAATACCATCTCCGTTGGAGAGCCACTCATCTCCTTATCTACAGTAAATCTACAGTACTCACAAGACGTTTGTTGTATTCTCTTCAAGAAGTCTGTCAAAACACGAGGAAATCTTGTCCAAAGAACAGGACGGGTAGATCTGGGAAGGCGTAGATTTTTTTTAAATTCAAACAAAAATTGCTGATGAAAAAAAAAGAAAGAGAGAGAGAGAGAGAGAGAGAGACCGACAAAGGAAAAAACAACAACCCAAAAATTACTGATAAATAGCCTACTAATTTTCAGAGCTTGACAGATTTGAACCATTGAATTTCAGTTATTGTGAAATATTATATAGCCTATTGTTTCTTCTTTTTTTTTTTAGCAGTAAAACATACTTTTAGCCTATTGAATTGTCCATGTCTTTTAAGTCTTGGTATGACTACTTTTTACACTTTTGTGAAGCGTCTTGGATGAAAGTTTTAAGGAAAGACGCTATAAAAAGAGACATCATTATTATTATTATAATTATTATTATATTATTATTATTACATGCTTTTTCAAAAATTATTACTATTATTATTATTATCTATTATCATTATCATCATCATTATTATTACCATTATCATTATTATAATAATAATAATTATTATTACTATTATATTAGTATCATTATCATTATAAATATTACTATCTCTATAATAATAATAATTATCATTATTACCACTATTATTAGTTGTAGTTATATTACCTCTTGCACAACGTTTGGGCACACAACGGAATGAGCCTCAATCAGAGCGAGCTTCATCTCCTCTGTCATATTTCCGCAATCTTGGAACATGCCGAGCAGAACTGGTCCCATGATCCTGCAATTCAAATAAGAATGTGATGGTTTGTTTACCAGTTTTACGTCCCTTGCAACACTGTAAGTTTAATTATAAGACTGGCTAGTTCGACCTTGCCCTGACAAGGCCAATCCGGGCTGAGAAGGAAAAAATACCAGCAGATATAAAACCCCGAAGATCGTCCTCACGCGGGATTGAACTATATACTAAGGTATTCCACATGATAGGCGAAGAGCCTAACATTTACTCTTTCAACCACACCCCAAATGACCTTATAGACCCGATGGAGACTTAAAACCCTAACTAAACAAAGAAACAAACAAACGCCTAGGCTAAAACAGACAAAGGAACTGTCACGTCTATTAATAGATAACTTCTAATTAACTGGTAAAACTTGAATGCTGATAAGAAGATACGAACCCACAGGGTGTAATGTATGGCTGGAAGGGTGTAACCGCGTCGCGATAAAGGATCTCCGTCGGCTGGACACTGAGTGGACACCCTGGGCCGGGCTCTGTTCGAAGGAGAAACCAGACAAAAGCACTGGAATGAGTTGACCTATGATGTGAGGCCACATTAGGCGGAGCGTCCACTGACCTGTTTTGTCAGTTGCAGGCCAGGCTCATATGTATATATATATCATATATAGATGAGCCTGGTCTGCAACTGAGGAAACAGGTCAGTGGACGCTCCACCTTACCTTGGCAAAACACGCTGGTGATAAGCGTCAGGTAACGCAGCGACTTCATGGCGTTGGCGTCAAGCGCTGTAAGGTTGCGTAAACAACTCTCTCCATGGGTTGCATACTCGCAGAATCCTTTAGACTTGCTTGACAACATGTCAGTAAGGCACAGTCCAACTTGGAGCTCGTTAGAAGGTGCGGGCCAGACTTTAGGGGAGGCGTCGAGGAGGGTTTGCCGATATCCCGTTGAATTCTCCAGGCCTCCATCTATAAGGGCCGTCCCGAGAATGTTGAACATAACAGAGAAGAACCACTGGTACCTAACTCCATCAGGGCATGCCTGGGCAAATACTCCAAGGCAGCTTTGGAACTCGACGCTGAAAAGATATTATGGGCAAGAGAGGTTATTTTTTTTCTGTGCAAATTGCGCTAAAAAGACATGGACAAGAGAGATGATGTTTTTCTGTGGAAACCGATGCTGAAAAGATTTGGCATACAGAGGTTATTTATATTTTTGTCGGTGGTATGTCGCATATAATCCACCTATCTTTAAAAAAAAGAAAACAACAAAAACAAAAACAAAAACAAATTTTTTTTTTTCTGGACAACATTCAACAGTAAAAATAGATTCATGCCTTGGGCCTCGTGAGGTCATTCTGCGCGACATACCACCGTATACATCATATCGAATGAAAAAGCCGTGTGTTATTGTCTTATTGTGAAAAAAATCTCCCAATGCGGATAAAAAACAAAACAATCGTCATTGCTTTCATGAGTGACACGTAAGACGTGTCCTTGTAACACTCCCGCTGATCTAGCCTTGCAGTGGTTACGAGATGCTAAATCCAATAAAAGTAAACAAAAAACTTCATTGATTGTGGAACGTTCTTGAGATGCAGAAGGGATTCATTTTCGTTTTTATTCTGAATTTGTACGAGGAAAGCACAGGTTGTGTGTGTGCTTATGCGTGTATGTAATTGTGTGAATGTGTGTGTGTGTGTGTGTGTGTGTGTGTGTGTGTGTGTGTGTGTGTGTGTGTGTACTAACTGTGTACATGTCTGTGTGATCGCGAGCGCGCGCACGTATGTGTAGGTGCGTGTGTTAATGTGTGTGTATGTGTGTGTGCAGCTTTACAAGTGGTGTAAAACCCAAACCAAAACCAAATCAAATTGCCTTGAATGCGAATATTCCAAATGGGAAAATCTACAAACCTTAACGTAGAAGCATTGGATGCACAGATGCCAAAAATGTCGATGAGAGCAGGACAGAATTTGCCCGCTGCAGAATCTGAAATGATATATTGTGTGCTTTGCAGTATGTATATATTACACTGTTAGGGGCACCAACGCGAGTTATCACGCAGTATAATAGTATATGATGATGATAATAATATTAAGAAAAAGAATACCGATGATAAAAATAACAATGATAATAATAATAATAATTACATCACAGCGCCGGTGCTCCCTAGGGCATCATAGTATGGTAAATCAAAACAAAGAGACATAAAAGTACTTGGAATCCGACGTATGTAGTCACATCACTTAATCTTTCACCTTTTATGTTGCCCGATGGGCAATATTTTAATTTTTACTCTTATTATAATCGCTTTAGTCCCAGTCC
>JAUKPP010287094.1:0-10372 GCA_032273245.1 Phyllaplysia taylori
TAAAACAACAATGTCTTTAAAAGAACCCATAGGATGCAAAACTATGCTCGCAATTGAAGGCTGATTAGCATACTAGACCTAGCATTCACCAAACATAATGTAGCACAAATATTAAGCAAAGAATGAGAAGAAATGTTATTTACTTAAAAATTTACTCTAGATGTTGAAAATCAATGTTTTCGCTCTTGCTTCTAATCAGTGCACCACATGGTCACACCTGTGACACCAGCTGCTGTTGTTGTATTTTTCTGTCATTTGAGCGTATTTTGAATGTAGTAGCTTACAGTATAGTCGAGTTAGGAGGGGTGGATCAAGTCTTCCCCCGGCTCAACTCTCCCGCCTCTCCCCTATTGAGAGGGGGAAACGAAGGTTGTAAACACGAATGTGGGTCATACAATCGAAGCGCGGATAACAAGAGAAAATGTTGCAAAGTGTGAATGAGGATCCGCGCTTGGTTATTGTAATCCGCCGCCACGCTTGCAATGCACTTTTCTCACGGGAATTTACTCCTCTCAAAATATACTCTCTGGTCGTCGTTTGCTCGTTTTTCTTTCTTTTTCTTTCTTTTTTTTTCAAGCCTTCACGTCTTTCTCTCACGTTCCGGATGTGCGCCGTTAGATTAACTCTTTTCGTGCCACGTTAAAGGTCAGCTTTTGACCGCATTTTACTGCTTGTATTTTACCAAAAAGTATTGTTTCTTATTGTTTAGGATAAATAATTTGAATTTTTGAATAATTTTAATTTTGCATACGGTAGACTTGAAGAATTTGACAGTTTTCGACTTCAGTTTGTTTGGTTATGCGTTTGATAGCTCTTTCGACACGTTCAGTCCACATCCACGCTGAATAGTTTAGTTTGGTTATCACTTTTACGCCCCATGCAACACCGAAAAGTCATTAATTAAGAGACGCGGTGCTTCGTCATGCCTGTCAGAGACAAACCGAGCTGAGAGAAAAGAATCATAGCAGAAACACGAGATCATCTGCATATGGGATCAAACTCAGGTCCCCCACATGATACGCAAAGAGCCTAGCCATGACCTTGGATTACACCTTGTACGTTCATTGCACTGAAAAATATTGCTTTTTTATAAGAACTTTGAATTTTCGAATGATTTAAAAGTAAAGGCAAAATCAGAATGAAAAAAGTTTGACCTTTTACGACTTTCGTTAGTTTGGCGAGGTGTTTAACGGCTTTTTTTACACTATATATGTCCATGTTGCGCTGAGATTGCCTTTTCCCACTCCAGCGCCTCTATATATTTGACAGCCCCGGAATTCAGACAGTTGGGGAGGGGGGGGGGTGAAGGAGAATAAAGGAGAGAGGGAGCAAAAAATGGGAAGAAAATAGCACACATTCACTTGAGTATATAGGACATTCAACCATAAGAGGACGCGCCCCTGTTGCAGGTGGGTCGCAGACCCACTCATTTAACACCGGCCCGCGGGGTTGATCGAAAAATATATAGCAATTTTTTTTAACTTCCAGAGCACTGACAAGTTGGTAATTAAATAAAGATACATGTATTTTTGTTATTGTTGTTGTTCTTGCTGCTGCTGCTGCTGTTGTTGTTGTTGTTGTTGTCGATCAGGAAGTCACATGAGTATGCACCCTTCAAGTAGTCTATACGACCTACAGAGCCATGGCAGTCTAGCTCTGTACCCTTAGAGTGGAGTGCCTTAGAATTGGCCCTTTGATACTGCAGGAGTGCAATGCAATCTAAAGATCTGTCTGGGCAGGATGACTGCTAAGTGCAATGCAGTCATTGAGTAGTTTACTGCCTCTATCGATACAACACTTGGACATGATGGTTGCAGCCATTGATTTCGAGACAGAACCATGTGTATGTCGATTCATTTTAATGTTGCCCGGGTGAAGCAACTTGAGTGAAATAGTTTACAAAGCATACCACAACGGGCCGAGATAGAGAAATATAGATGGATGGATAGATGGATTGATGGATGGATGGATAGGTGGATTAATGGAAAAACAAAATATAAGTTTGTAGGAATTAAATTGTTGGACAAACTTTTTCACGACACGAGAGTAAATAGAGTGAAATGAGAGAAAGAAGGTGGAGAGAAGAACAGAGAAAATGAAGAAAGAGGAAAATAAAAAGAGGAAAACGGAGAGATCTAAAGAGAGAAAAAGAGCATATTAAAAAAGAGAGAGACGAGGGAAAGAGAGAGGGAGAGACAGAGAGAGAGAGAGAGAGAGAGAGAGAGAGGGAGGGGGGGCGGTAAGAGGAGGAAAGGGGGTTGGAAGTGAGGGAGGGGGGGGGGGTGGGTGCGGGTAGGAGGGAAATTCCGGCAGCCCGTCAGACAAACATAATAAGAAAGACTTTCCCTTTCATCAAACACTTGCCTTCTCACCCCTCAAACCCTCACTCAACCTCTCCGCAACACCACAAAAGAAAAACGTTAATCACTTTCTCAAGCAGCGAAGAGACGACTCAAATATCACTCTTAGGGTCACATGTCCAAAGTCTTCTAGAGGAGCGCCAGGCAATTTTAAATATTTCCCTTCCACTCTATGGGACTCTTGGCCTCAATGTCCAGGGCGTTCCTGTGAAGAGCTGGCCACAACTCGCTAATGATGTGAAGGCAGGGTCGGCACCTTGCGGGTAATGGGAGAACAAATTTGCAGTAACGCCCCTGTGTATACACTAAGTCCCTCCAATTGTCCGAACTAGTATCTGGATATCTGGATAGTTGAAATTGTCTGATTAGTTAGATCTTTAGGGTTGTTTACATTTTATCCAAATAGGACTAGGCCACTTGGTTTGGTTTGGTTTCGGTTTAACGTCTCTTGCAACACTGTAAAAAAACGAGGATGAAAGTGGTTCTCTAACAGAGATATACTGCAATCTAGGATCCCAAAAGATTCAACAGAGTTTGTCTTGCCAAAAATTAATTTGTTCATCTCACTAACATTGAAAATCTACCATTTTCCCATTAAATCATCATGAAACATAATATCTAAAAACATCTGCATTTTGGTTGAGTACTACAACTTTTACTACTGTTCGTATTACAACTCTATAAAGTAATGTATAGGACGGGCAACTTCTACCCTGCCTGTCAAGGAAAATCCGGGCTGAGAGCGACACTATCAAACAAACTGCCTTACGTATGCCTCGAACTCACGTCGTCTGCAAAGAAGGCGAAGAGTAAAATCTTTACACCACACACGCCGCTGGTGATCTAGATCTACATCTTTATCCAGATGTAAATGTAGTTTTCAGAAGAGTGAAGAAAAGTATATTCTTGTTGGGAGTTGTCCTTGATGTGACAGTATGTGTGACCTGTAGGCTAGAGTCGGTCATATCAGAGACTATAACGTCTTTCAACAGTTTCATTTGCTTATTCACTCTCTCATAGAGTGTTAGTAGATGTAATTGAACATTATTTGTATTCAAGAATTAACTCCCGAGAATCTATACTTTTCTACTGAATTTCGCCTAAACATTATATTATATAATTTGATAAGTATTTGGATATCCAGATAATTCGAAATGAGCAATCCAAAAATACCCTATTTTGATTCTGGAAAAAGTAACTCTTTGTGCAGACCGAGGGTACATCGACAGGGCCCAATTTCTTTACCTTCGGGAACCGGCATTAATATGCTCCTCCTCTTCCTCCTCTTCCTCCTCCTCTTCCTCCTCCTCTTCCTCCTCCTCGCCCTCCACTCGTGCTCTCCGTCTTACTCTTAATTTCCTGTTCTTCCTCCGGTGCTTAAAGAGAACAATGAAGTCTATGACATTCCTTATTTTGTTAGGGACGTTTCCACCTTCTTCCTTTAGAAGTTTTGCTAACAATATTTTTTATACAGCCACATGGTAAATAGGAAGAAACGGATTTTTTTCGTCCGTATTCTCCTTCCTTCGTTTCTAGGGAAGACAAAGTGTGGAAGGCAAGATTGTTTAAACTCCTATAATGAACTAACTGTAAATCTATCTTATGAATAAGACGTTTAGCGTGCATTAAGCTTCATAGCATTAGTGTCAGACTCAAGCAAACCCACAGAGAGTCTCGTTTTACCATCTATCTTCAAAACGCGGACCTGACCACCAAGCCATGGCAGACTGTCAAACTTATAGAATAAAGACGACCGATAAGACAGATGGATTGAACGGGCGGAGAAAGAAAAGGATGAAGAAGATGCACAAGAAGCAGATTAGATAGACGGTTAGACTTTGCAAGAGTTCAAGGTTGGGAGGATCACAACTACCTCGTATTTTTTTTTGTTTTGTTTTAGCTTAACGTCCCGTGAAACACTGTAAGGTCATGTAAGGGACACCTTGTATTTGACCAGCCTGCATTTATTATAGAATAACGCAAATCCCAAGTCATCCCGAAACACGTATCCGCCTTCTTGTGAAGCATCCAGCATCGTCAAATTTAAAATATTAAATCAATGTCTTATATAATATACCGTAAGGATTATTGGCTTGAACACCCCTTTCTGATTAATTTGTTTGCTTAGATCTGTCAATTTTCGGAGTTAAATTTCGGGAAGTTTTTTTTTCCATCTATTAAACGAACCCTTAGGTATAAAATGTGCAGTTTTATAGTTCTATAGTTTTGAAGTAAAAAGAGGCCTGTTCTCATAGGAAAAGGACGTGATATAAGATTTCATTAATTGGATTTCATAAATAAGAAAACCTATAATATCAATTTGTCGAGAATGACTCTTTGCTTGTGTCTAGTGGCTTTCAGTTATTGTGAGCGATGGCTTTGGTTTGTTTACCAGTTTAACGTCCCCCGCAGCACTGTATGGTCAGTTAGGAGACGGGCTGCTTCGGCCCTGCCTGTCAGAGCCAACCCGGGCTGAGAGGGAAAAATCCGAGCAGAAAAAACCCAGATCGTCTGCGCTCGGGGTTGAACTTGGATCTCCTTATCAATAACTGGCTTGAGAGAGACATCCTCTGGACGACAAAAATGATGAGTAAAACTACATTTCTCTCACCGGCGGCTGTGGTGTAGATTTGATAGTCACGCTCTTCGACTGCCACGAGAAAGACCCGAGTTCGATCTAACGTGCGGGCGATCTGCGTTGTTGTTGTTGTTGTTTTTTCTGGGAATTTTCACCTGTCAGCCCCGGGTTGGCCCTGGTGGGCAGTGTCGATCGAAGTAGCCCGTCTCTTAAAGAACCTTGCAGTGTTGCAAGGCGTGTAAAACTGGTAACCAAACCAACGTTACTTTCAACAATATTATCTCGGCTTGAAAGAGACACTCCTTAGACAAAGCAAAACACAAAAAATCTAGTTGTATGCTTGGCTCCACTTCAAATTGAGAAGTTGTAGCAATAAACAGGCCATATTTGCCAACAAAAAATAAGCGCAGAAAGAGGCAAAGAAGGAAGATAAAGAATAAAGAAAAATAACACATTGTATGGTGTTTCTTCACCTCGCGACTTGCGACTTGATCATACCCTCCGCCCAGTAGACAAATTTACACAATATTTGCAAGAAAGAAAAAACTTCATAATAATAATACCGGTGTCTGTGGTGTAATGGTTAGGTGCTTCGCCTATCACGCAGAAGACGCGAGTTCGAAGCACGCGTGGGACAGTTTGTTTGATCGAGAATATCTCCGTTTTTCTGCTGGGACAATGCCCCGCTCTGCCCGGGTTGGCTCTGACAGGCGGGGTCGAAGAAGCCCGTACCTTTAATTAGATTAAGTGTTTTAAGGGAAGTTCAGCCAAAACCAAACCCAAAAACGAAACTTCATGTTGACTGTCTGGGAGCAAAACGACCCCACTCTCTCTCTCTCTCTCTGTCTCTTTCACTCTCTCTTTCTCTTTCGCCCCCCCCCCCCCTTTTACTAACCTCTCCTTTCCTCCCTCCCTCCTTTAATTCTTTGTGCCCCTGTATCCCACTTCCATTCTCTCCGCTCTCTCTCTCGCGCTCTCTCTCTCTCACTCACTTTCTCTGACCATTTTTTCTTTAAAGTGGATATGGGCACTAAAATCAATGATCGTTTATCAGTGCTAGAGGCATTTAACCAGAATTCAACAAAGCACCCAGTTAACCAACCAACCAACCAACCAAACAACCAACCAACATACCAACCAATCACCCAGCTAACCAATCAACCAAACCACCAAACAAACAAGCATTTTTATTAACGACCAAACAATCAATCAGACTCTCCAAACTCCAAGCAGCATAAAAACAATCACAAAGCGACAGCTTACTCACCCCCCCCCTACCCTACACCCCCCCCCCCCACACACACACCCCCCCCACACACACACACACACACAGACACAGACACACAGACTTCCACTCCTTTCTACCATTATCCCCCAAAAAAACTTAAACCAAAAAAACAAACAATTACAACCCAAACAAATCAAAGTTTCAAGGTACATCCTCTCAGGCATCGGTCAAGCAACGGTCCACCTCCACGTCCGTGTCCCACAAGTGGCCAGGAGCATCCGCCACTACCAGCTGGCTGGATACATCGTTGGTTGTTTTACACAATGGCGAATAGTACAAAAACTCTAGTTGGGTATTCGCCTCTTTGTTAAACAGTCAACGACATGAATGAACCCCCACCTACATCTGCTGACATGACGAATGAGTGGCCGAGACAAGAATGCGGGCCAGGCGGCGATTGTTTTCTGTTGTGCTTCGTCTGTCTCCTCGTGCCTTTGTTTTGCTTCGTTCTTTGTTTTGCTTCGTCAGAGTAGAAGTATTTTCAGGGGCAAACTTGGAGCGTTAATTAGTGTTTTGTTTTGTGCGTGTCTGCGGTCATTGTAGAAATTGTCTTACGTTGTTTCACCTTGTTCACTTACATACCGGTAAAGGACAGTAGTAGTAGCAGTATGTAGTGGGTTATTTATAGAGGCCCCAGCCTCGGTTATTTTAGCCTCTTCTTGTTTTGCTTTTTATATAAGCACTCAAGCAGGCTTAAGTTTTCCCTGAGGGTTGCACTTTGTGTGCTGCGCACTTCGTTGTCACGAAAAGCCACATCAGGCAAATTCGTTTTGAAAAAAAGGAAGAACTAAAAGAATTGAAAAAAATAAAGAACACGCATAACCGAACACTGACAAGCATAATATGGGAAAGCAAAACCTGTACAAGGCTACAAAAAAGTCGCTCTCTAGAAAACTATGAGTAATAACCTTCATGACTTTATAAGCTATATATAATAGAAATTTTAGGGCAAAAATTTAATCAATGGCCAAAGCTACTTCTAGTTATAGTTTTATTCAAAAGTTAATGACCCTGTTCCAAACGATCGGAGAAGAAGCACTTACTCTAACAACCTTGATGACAGCATTTCTATAACACCCCAGGGTGGCAGTTGAACGCTTCTGTCTCCCCATTTGGAGGCCCATTAATGAACCGAGTCAACTCGCTGTTATGAAATCAGTAGGACCCATCCGGGTTTGGGGCTGTTGTTGGCCGCAAAACTGTAACAGTGGCCTACTAAACGGGAAGCGGATACGAGGAAAGATGTGCTTTTGGCTTTGGTCATTATTTCTCGTGATTTGCATAATTTGTTTTCGTCGTTTTTTGTTGCTGTTATTCTTATTGTTTTCTTCGTCGACGCTGTTGTTGCTATTCTTGTTGTTGTATTTGATGACAACGACTGATTTATAGGCCTACTGATCATGATAAGGAGGAAGAGGAGGAAATTATGCCCCCTTTCTATTTCCTTTGTGAGCTTTTGTTGATTCAATTATCCCCTTATAGTATAGAGATACGTTTTACGGTACTGATAAAGTGCTGCGTTCGGATGGTATTGTTTTACGCCCCTTGTAACACTGTAAGGTTATTTTAGATACTTGGAACCTGGGTGTCAGTGCCAATTCTGAGAGGCACGCAGTACTCCGACTGAAAGACAGACACGTTCGTCCAACGTCTGGATCGGATCCGGTCCTCTGCGTGATAGGCTAAGAGCCTAACCATTACACAACAGACTTTGGTGCGATGTTCTTGTTCTCTCGTCCCTAATGAGAATCTTGTGTTGAACCTCGTATTCCCACGCCTCTGTAGGTCGTGAAAACTGAAACGACGAAGACAAATTATACGTGCCATGACCTTGAAGTGGAATTACCCGGATCTTTAGTCAGTTGGTTTGTTTTTAGCTCAGTGCCATGGCAACACTGTAAGATTATTTAAGAGAGAGTAACAATAATAACAATAATGATAATAATAATAATAATAATAATAATAATAAAAAATAATATTAATAATGATTGCATCTATATAGCGCATATCCCCGCTCGAAAGCAGGCTGTATGCGCTTTACATTCAATTATTACCCAGCAGACCAAATCATTCAGAAACCTTCTCAACTTCCTGGGAAACATACAGTGCAAGCTGCAATTTTACAGGCGCTAAAGCACTAACACACGGCCAAGATCGTTCGGTGAAGTGAGGAATATTCGTGTAAAGTGCCTTTCCCAAGGACACAACGTCGCGCTCGAGCTGGGATTCGAACCCGCAACCTTCCGATTACGAGTCCGGCAACCTAACCGGTAGACTACCGACGCAACATGTTACTGTGCTCAATTATTGTGCTCTAAATCGAGTGCTCGTGTTCTTAATCGAATATTTTTCGTTTGACTCTGCGGACTTCAGTCCGAAATAGCGATACTTGCACACCCCTGGTAAGAAGGGCAAAAGTTAAAACGTGTACATGTACCTGAAGGCGTGCAGTGAGAACCCAGTGTGACATGAAAGAGGACCTCACACCACAGAATTAGGGGGAGCAGTAGATGGTCGGTTCACGGTTTGGTACAGGTTTTACGCACCCTGCAGGATTGTAAGGTCAATTAACACTTTGTGGTCACACAGCCAGAAGAACAAAGAACCATCACGCTTACGCACAGCTAGCCGTAATGCGATCGGACTTCTCGGGCGAGGAACCTTACCATTACACCACAGATGCCAATAGAAGGCATTTATCGTTTAAGTCATTCTGCTTAATTATATCAGAGAGTAATATAGAAAAGGGCAAATAGGGAATGAAGTTTGATGACAACAATGAGGAGACGAGTAAATACACATCTAAAAACCAATACGGTACTGAGGGACGTCGATATCTAGGCTGTCTATCAGCCTCTGCCTGCCCCCCCCCCCCCCAAAAAAAAAAAAAAAAAAACCCCAAAAAACCCACAACAACAATCCACTCCTCTCAAACAAAAACTACAGGACTGTCAAATGCAATTTAAGAGGAGCATCAGTCTCGCCCTTGAGTCGACCAAAACACGGATTAAGATCTCCAAGTTTCTGGAAGAAACAGATCCCAGGAAAGACCCCGTGACGTAACTTTGAAATATATCAACAACAAGATGAGAAGATCCCTAGTTCGAACCCTGGGGAGGCGCGCCGCGATTTTTTCGTAGTCTGCATGGCTCCGAGCCCCGTCCTATCGGAGATGGACGTAAATGTCGGAGGTCCCGCCTGGTAAATGACCTTACAGTGTTGCGTGGGGAGCTAAAGTTTCAGTTTCAGTTTAGTTTATTAGGCCATTGACCAAAAAGTCTTCACAAAGTCTTTTCAGAACAATAAAAAACAACCCTAACCAAATCAAATCTAAACTGAAAAGCAAAGCACACATTATCGTAACTTTCCACATCTTGCTGTTGCTGCTCCGTCGGTAAAGATGGATATTGTCCCTCTTTCTATGGACATGTACTACCCCCCCCCCCCCCACACACACACACACCCAACCCTCGCCCCCTCATCTCGCCCACTCCCATTGCCTCCTCCTCTCGCCCCCTCCCCTCGCCCCCAATCCTCACCCCCTCCCCTCGCCAACTCCCCTCGCCCCCTCCCCTCGCCCCCAACCCTCATTGTCCTAACCTGCAGTCCATGTTTGAGCAGCAAAGCCCGCCTCGCCAAACCACCTGACAGCAGTGTTTGCAATAGGGAATAAATCGTTTGCACTGCCTTACGTAAAAGCGCCAGGGTAATTAATCTTATGTAGGACTAACTAGACTTCTTGGCCTGGAAGAGCTGATAACAGTGCTGGTCATGATCTAACGCCTGCATGCACTCGTCCTGCATTTGATCATTTCCCTGGTGCTATTACATAGAGGCGAATAGTCCATTACGTTCTTCATGATATTCGCCCCTTGGCGAAACAACCAGCGATTTCATGGCACAGAAAGTTTCCTTCACTACACGCAACTATTTGCTTGGATTATAACATGTCTGTCAACCATCATCACTATACTTTGTGATATCTCTGATCCCTGTTAAGGAATGTTTTATCAAATCCTTTCTCTTTTACTCTTTTATCTATTTGTTACTTTTTTGTTTTTCTCTTTACCAGCAATATAACACTAAGGGGGGGGGGGGGGGGGGGGGGGGGGGGGGGCCGGGGGGGGGGGGGGGGGGGGGGGGGGG
>JAUKPP010287105.1:0-10372 GCA_032273245.1 Phyllaplysia taylori
AGGGCAAAGTGGCAATTGCTGCGTGTGTCACATGACTTAAAGAGGGATTGGTTAGTCTTTCTGTATTCGGTCGTGGCACCACCACCATAACTGAGTCAGCACAACTTTGATTTTTTTGGTTTTCTTTCCCAACAGGATTATTCAAAGTCGAATGAAGTGCAGATCATATCTTGGGCCAATGTGACCATATCAAGAAAGCTCAAGATTACACAAAATCCAAATGACGATGAGAAACGAGTACGTTCAAACCACTTGCTCATTTTTAACTGTTATCTTTTTTACTGTTATATATATATTTTTTTTTCTAGCCAAAGCAATTCTTTTCAAGTGTGAAAGTTCATAGTGGCTGATTGATTTCTTAAGTGAATGTGTTTGTAAGGATTTCTTGAGATATATAGATATATATGCTGATGATACGACTCAGACAAATTTCTGTTGTCCAGGGTTTTTGGAGGCACTAAAAATGGGTAGTGAACAGGAGGTGAAGAAATACACGAGTTGACCATGAACGATTTGCTCTTTGTCCTTATTTCTTGTTTTTGCAGGATTGAGGTTTTTATTTTTAACATGATGGCACTGAACGGAATAAAGCTTTAGCCGTCCACCACCCCATATAAAAATAATCCCCAAGGGAAAAGCATTTGGTGACCGCGACAGACTTAGCGCAGCACTATTGACATGGAGATGAAGGCATTTGGTATGACATTGGCTGAATTAAAGGGGATCTCCCGGAAACACATTTGTTGGAGGGGTTTTGTTGCAGCCCTTTGTTCCCCAAGGAACCAGAGGCATAAGTCAAGAAAAGCATTTAAAATGTGTTGAAAAAACCCACCCTAAATTTTTTTAAATTTTTTTTATGTCACATGGTTTTCAAATATTACTGTGAATGTGCTCATGCTGCATTGACCCCCTGTTTTCATGATGTTCTTGCTATGTCATTTCAGGCTGTGACACGTGTCGTGTTTAAAGAGACGACGAGTCAAACAGTACAGTGGTGGATCATCCTGGTGGCCGTCCTGGTGGGCATTATCGTCCTGCTGGTGGTCATCTTTATCCTCTACAAGGTAAGATATTGCGTGTCTGTGGAATTTGACATTGCAGGGCTACTGCCCGTATTTTATACCATCAAATGAGGATGAGTTGGGTGTCGCCAGTATAGTGAAAAGCAGGGCAACTTGTTCGAAGTTCAACTTTCCCTTTTTATAAATGTAAAAAAGAAGAGAAAACTATCAACTTAATATAAAATCAACTGAAGCGAGTTCAGCGCAAGCACTATTTACTGTAGTCTTGTCTTCTTAATTTTCCTAGCATATTTTAGTATGAAAGATCTGAAAATCTCTGTCCCTGTATTTGTAAGATTATAATTAGTATCTCTAGGTCATAACACAAGGTTTCTTTTGTTCATAATTTGCTTAAAGTGTCCTGTGTTTGATGTTAGCTGTTGTATATACACGGTGTTTTCTGCAATGGGCTTTAGAACAGAACATGTTTTTCTTTCTCTTTCCTATAACAGCTTGGCTTCTTCAAGAGGAAACGACAAGAGGACATGCAGATGTATAAGGCAGAGAAGAAACAGCAAGCAATGTTGACAGAGTATGACGATGATGGCGTATAAAAGAACTGGAAGGATATTTTTAGTTTCTTTATGGAAATAATTTCATGGCATTGTTTTAAGAGTTCTGAAATGCCTTGATGGAAAATTGTTGCTGTTTGTGAAGTTTTCATTGTTTCTTTTGATACAGCCAAGTATGTTTTAACCTTCCATTTGCCATACTCATATTATGCGGAGGACCTAAGCTCTTTGCATCTGCCATGGAAATAGAAATGCTTTGTACCAAAGACACTGATACTAACCCACCCATGATATGCTGTGAGCAGTAGTCCACTTAGACCACTAACACATTTTATTTCAGCATAATGGAGAGATATTATTTCCCAAGAAATTTGAGATAATGAAGTCACAAACAAGTATTGGCACATTTCACACATTTCAAATAATTAATTCAAGGCCACAAATTTTAAAATAACAGTGCTGGAAAGAGGAAAGCCTGGTGGAAATTTTAGGACAAAAGTATTTGTGAAGTACTATATAGAGGATTCCTCTCAAGCCGTAATATCTCATTTTGTTCTGACATGTATGCATACACATATCAGAGTCGAGTCGGTAGCAGAGTATGCATATCAATGCTCCCAGTGAAGTTTGCATTAAAACACCGTGCCAATAACATTATTCTGGGATTTACAAAGATTGCCAAGTGAATTTTAAGTAAGTATTGGTTGAAGGGCTTTGATACAGACTGATTGCAGTTTCACTCTCGACAAAATTTCTGAGAATGATAGCTATAAATTACCGTGTTTTTATCAGATCATTTGACCAAAACTTACATTCCAACAGAAAAACTTGAAACTTCTTGCTGTGTACAGCAGCTTGCACAAACTTGACCACAATCTTTACCTTCACATTGTTATACCTTGTTTGCTTATATTTTTCCCCATTAGTGGTGGATAATCATTTGTGAGATGAGCTGTACTTGGGAGAGTTTTGTATTCAGTTGAATGTCGTATACACAAACATGCTGTGAGAGACCAAGAGTTGTGCAGATTTTCTTGATTTTTTCCTGTATCCTTTACATTAGGTTCAAACCAGTGGTTGTGTTGTGTTGCTTCATAAGTTTACTGCATTGCTGGATGCGTTCAGTGCAGTTAAAGATCTGAGTTATTTTAGTAGATATTTGTAGTGATTGCTCATGAGTGCTTATACTTTGAGGGCTGGCGGGTCTGGGAGGCCCATGTGAGCCAGTGTGTATCCCGTGGAAATTAAAAGACATTTCCCCATATTGTCATTAACTACTCATGGTTATTTCCGTCTTGTTTAGGACAATTGCAATGGCGTTTTAATACACATGAAATGTAATACTGTTGCTGTCAGAGCATCAAGATTCAAAATATTTTTTTTTTAAACAAATTTTTTATGATAGGACTGGTGGCAGTTGTTTATTAATGAAGCTGTTTTTCTCACAGATTGTCCTGGGAAAAGTCTTTGTTAATTGTTGTATTCAACTTGGCACAGAGCCCTTCCTAAGCAAAAGTCTGTGCCTTTTTAAAAAAAGAAATACCATCATGCATTAATAATGTATATTTGCTTTATATGCACTTTTGTATCATTGTTGGTATTTAAATATGTAATCATTTATTATGTCATTGTGTAGTAAAATCTCTTGCAGACCAGCATAGTGAAGCTATAGTTTCTCCGTGTGGACCTGAAAGATTTATACATGACTCAATGAATTGGCACAAGCATTACAATACAACACCTAGTTTCTTGTACTGTTTGAGGTGTGTAGAGTAAGAGATCGTACTTTATTTTACTAGAACAAATGGATTGTACTTTATTTCACTAGAACAAATAGATCGTAAGATCCTACTTTACTTCACTAGAATGAATAGATCATACACTATTTTACCAGATTAAAGGTTCATTAGAATTTAGAGACTGTACTTTGATTCATTAGAATAAAGAGATTGTTCTTTGATTCACTATAATTTAGAGATTGTACTTTGATTCACTAGAATAAATAAATACAGTTCTCAGACTTCTTTTTGCCTTGGACCTATTTTTTATTTACCCAGGAAGTTGATATTAGAATTAAGCTAGGCACAATTTTTATCTGCAAAGCTTCATGCACATCTTTAATTCGTTGGCATCATACAATATGGCTTTCTACTAGTCTTCATAGATGTATTCTATATTCTCCATGTGTGACTTCCTGAAGTGTGAATATCTTGATTTTCATTGCATTCACCTTAGCACATAATATTCCCATATTTTTAAAAGCTAGTTGACTATTCTTGTTGCTTAGTTTTTTTTGAATTTCCTTATAGTTAGATGAAGTCTTGTTTCAGATTTTTTAAAACAGATCTCCACCAATGTAATTTGTTATGGGGTTGTACTGGGTGGGGCGCTATGGGCAGGCTACTTGTTGTCTACAGAATATCTTATCCATGTGTTAGCTCAAGCGTAGCTACCAATCACTTTGGTGGGCTTTGGGTTTGTGATTTACAGCTTGCTCAAGTATTCGTATTTGAATATATTTTTAATTACAATACACGTACACAACTATCTAGCATCACCAGTATGAAAAAGGTTCCTCTAGATGTAAAGAAGCTTATATATTCATCCACCCATCCACTGCTTAAAGACCATTTGTAAGATAATATAATTTGTTTGTCATAATTTTGTCTGCTTTATGTTGTTCATTGAATGAAAGTTACATTTCATCTTGCACTGAGTTTGGGGAACCCAATACGACTGAAGGGGTCTTTAAAAAAGCGTTTGTTCCATTGACAAGTGAATCTTACTTATTGAATGTTACAGATAGCTCACAGATTTTTTGTTTGATCGTCTCAAAGTATGTCAAACTGACCATAACTGGACCACCCCATAAACATTCTTATCATGACCAGCAGTTTTTTTCTTCTTTTTTACACCATTTACTGTCAATTTTTATGTGACTTGACCAACATACTTGCAGAACTTTTTTGAAAATCCTAGTTTGTAGTGTCAAGACTTTTTTAAATTTGTAATGGCTTCCTTAAACTTTGCAAACACAGCTGATATCGATCATGTTTGTATTCACTGCACGACTGAAACTGTAACTCTGTCAGGGCGCAACTTTGTTGTTTGAGCTTATACGTTTTCAATTGCTTATGATATTTGTTACTTTGTGTTCTTGGTGCATTGCAAAAAGAATTACAGTAGTCTCCGTTTAAACATACGGTGCTTGAGGGGGGTGGGGGAAGGGCTCGTAAGTCTGCGTTCACGTGAGCCTGGTCGATATTATTATGACGGAAAAAAACAACCCACCATCATATAGCATGGGTTTGAGCAGAATGTGTCTGTGTATGGAATGATGTTAGGGGGAGGCTACTGTACTGTGTCCAATGTAAATAATGTGGTGTAATGGTGATAGATACTACATTAGTCCTGGTGTTTGAAGGGAACTCTATCTTTTCTATCCCAAATGTAATTTCTCAAGTTGATTTGACATTAATCATGATTTTTTTTGTTTTGGAAAAATTTCATTTTTAGATAAGGATCGTATTTAAAGAACTGTGTTTCTTAGTCTCATGTCAGGACTAGTTCCTGTGGAGAGACAGGAAAGGATTTGGCTCAAGTTATGATCTATATTGCTTTCTTGTTTGATACAAAGCTATAAAATTGATTTATCTCACTTTTGTGGTAACCTTTGAAATAAAAACAAAAATGAAAATAGATTTAATTCAAATTCATCGTTATTGAACATTACAAAGATCTGGTTTTAAGTGGCATCAATGAGTTTGTGATCCTAACTTAAAGATGACAAAATGAGACCATTGATCTTAGCGATGTTTGTGGTGTAATGGTTCAGCTCTTCGTTTGTCATGCAAAGGATGAGAGCTCTGAGCCTGGAGCAGTTCTTTTAAATCAAGTATCTCTGTCTCTCCGCCGGAATGTTGTATCCCTCTCAGCCAGGGTTAGAAGGAGCGTAAAACCAAAACCAATCACAACAAGAAGCATTATTTCAATTAAAAGGAAAGAATAAGAGTTCCCTTGTTTGTAGCAGGATTTAACTTGATCTATTATTATTTGCTTTGCACCATGTATGTATATATAAGATATTGCAATATTCGCTGCTTCGCTTCCGCTCCGCAGTGGGTGTGATCCTGAGATCTCTTCTCCACAATGTACATAGCTTGAGGCTTTTTGTAGCCAGCTTTTTAATGTTTGTTGTGCTAGTGGGAAAATGTGATGGATGCGATGTAGGACAGGAACGCTTTCTGTCCTAATGCTGTCTGTCCTGACGTGTGTGTGTAAAAGGAAAGAGAGTGTGTGTAAAAGGAAAGAGTGTGGGTGTAAAAGGAAAGAGTGTGGGTGTAAAAGAAAAGAGTGTGTGTGTAAAAGGAAAGAGTGTGGGTGTAAAAGAAAAGAGTGTGTGTGTAAAAGGAAAGAGTGTGTGTGAATTTGTTCTGTACAGGTGTGGCGTTTGCTTGGATACGCTTTTTTTTGTCTGTAAGTTGTCAATATTTGTACTTGGTTGACCTTAAATGGAAGTTGTAACCGTGACTTAAGTGGATTTCAACTAAAACAAGCTCATGTGTAAAGTGAATTTGTTTTTGTATGCTTGTGTTTTTGCTTGAATATGGCTTTTTCAGTAAGATCCGTGGATGTGTGTTTTTTTAATGTAAGTTGTAAATCTCCTAAGGATTGAAATTTTGAGAGGTCATCATACGTGGCTGATTAATTTCTTTTTTGTTGGTTTTATTATTGTTTTTTTGTTTTTGTCACATCATTCTGTTTGTATGTAAGTGTACAGCCTTGTCAGGAGATTACATCTTTTTACTGATGGTCCATTAGATTCATTCCAATACAACTGTATACCATTTTATACAACACTGGTACATTTTTTAAACGCTTAGTATTTGTATTGTGCTATATCTATTCTGATAGATTCATAAATTATGATGTGTTTGGTATCCTGACATTATTTGAACTGTATGGTACAAGCAGATATCAGATGTTTGCTACCAAAAGAGTGTCAACCTAAAGACGTATGTTAATGTCCTCAATCAAATTTTCTTAAAGCATATTTTCATACTCCTCTTTCCCCCCCTCCTTGCCATTTCTTAAACTCTGAGTGAAGCAAAGTGATTTTTTTTACTGTACCATTGCAGTGGATACTAGTTTATGTAAATGTTTACTGTTTACCTTTGTTGTGTCTACCCAATACACTGACCTTTTTATACAAGTAACGCTGTAACATAACCTTCAGCTTTGTGGTTTGTTTCCTGTTTATAAACGGGCACAAAGAGATGACTCTGTACCCATGTGATCCAATTTGTTACGTAGTACGAGCATACAGGGTATTGTTACATTATGATACAATTAGGCTGAAAACTAACTAGTGTCTGTGATGTATTTGTTAGGCGCTAGGGAGGAAAGTTTGAGGCCCACGTAGAGCAGCTTTTTTATTGAGTATCTCGTCTTTTTTCTGGGCAGTATTGTTCCTCTCAGCCACGAGAAAACCAATTTTTTCTTCTTCGGAAAATAACTGAAATAATTTGAGCATTTTTCTTACGTGCAATTTGTTTTTGTTTTTTTTACTGAAAATAACTCTATTACACAATTTCAGTTAATATTCTTAAATTTAGATTAACTTTGGTAAATGAAACTGTTTCAGTTGTTACAATATTTCTGATGTTGTGTGTTTGCATAGATCTTTTTAGACAGATATTTCTCTCTTACAAAACAGTCAGCAGTAACTCTAACGTGTAGCAACTTTGATCACCCTGGTTCAGGGCCATCCATATATAAGAGTGTGTATTTATTTTTCACTAATGTCGTGTGATGTGACGAAAATGTTGTGAAATGTTGTGTCATGTAACATGAGCAGCACTACTACTGAGTGTGTAACTCACCATTCCCTAGCATAATGAAACCCATACATATTGCGGTGAGAAACTTTCATTTGACATGCTTCTCTTTCTTCTGTCCTTTCCTTATTTCTTTTAAAGTATTCTTATCTTTTGCCTGGCATTACTAGATGTAGCATTCCAATCCTTGTTTGAAAAAAATTGTCCTACTTTCGGTTTCATGCTCTGATTATTTCTGCGTCACCCTGTAGCTAGACGGTTGTGAATCAAGTGATAGTGATGATTTTCATTTTTGTATGGCTTCGTCTATAATCCTGATTTACCGTTTTATAGTAAAATATTTCCAAATTATATATTTATGATGTATATTATTGAAATTTATGCATATTTATCTTCATGGATTACAACAAATGCATACTTGACTTTGTTTTTATCTATCTTCCCTCCATAAACTCTTTCACGTGACTTGTGCCTGGTACTAGTACAGAAAGACTGGCTCCTTAACCCTGGCCGGTGACTGGATTCTCTGCTGCGTCTACCTCTTAGTAGAAACAAGTCAAATCATCTGTTCCTCTCGCTCTTCATCAAGTGTTCTTTTTTTTATTTTTTTATATGAAAATTGCTTTTCAGTTACTGCCGAGCTGTATTTTGCTAGCCAAGTCCGTCATTATTTATAGTATAGATTATATTTCAAATATCTAATTACCATTATGAGTTTAATCCCACTCTATTCAAAATCTCTCAGTCTCAGCATGGAGTTGCCGCACTTTTTCCCTTGTGAATAGATAAACTTATTGAAATAATAAGTATCGTTACATAGCAATTCGTGAAAAGAAAAAAAGCATACCGGTAACGTAAAACATAAAAAAGCACTAAAAGTAAATTTTGCATTAAGATCCTATAAATTGACAACAATATGAAATACGCTTAGAAAATTTTACAGTGCGATTTTGGATTTCTGAGCATATGAAATTATGCCATTTTAGAGTTGCAGGGGCTGAAGCCAAGAGTTCAATTTCGTTCATGAAATCTTTTCTGGATTCAAATTCAACTTTCATTCATATCATATCTGAATAAAAGCTGAATGGAATATATGGGTTTTTCCCTAGTGTTCACAAACATACAGTAATGACTTAATGTTTTCTCATAGGGTATAATGATATCGTGGCAACTTTCATACTTCAAAGCACCCATTATATTAAAAGCATATATGTTCCAAATTCATCAAATATCCCAGTCATGCACCCCTCTTTTGCATCTTTGTCTTTCATGATTCTGTCCTTCCCATCATGCTACAAACATGCATTTACTAAGTCTATAAATATCGGGTGCTTTCTTCAGTGCTACTGCGGCAGTTTCATTTACGTACTACTGGATTATTATTTTTGGGTTTTTTTTACATTGTGTACAACCTCATTATTTGCCTTAAAGCTCCAAATAAAACCAAAGCACCTATCTCTGTGTTTGCTTAAATAAAATGCTGTGGAAACCTGATATAACAGGGATGGTGGGACCAGAGAAAATGTCCTGTTATATCAGAAATGCAAGGGAAGTAAGCATTTATGGACTAACCCAGCTGTATTTATTCATGGGTAGTTTCCCTTGTCACAAGTACCCACGAAAGGGGTTCTGGACAAACAAGCTCTGCGTATGGCCAGGGCTGTCAGATTTGACCGTGCGGCAGGCCTGGGCATGACACATTACGCATGTGTGTAGCTAGGCTTAGGGCTAGATCGAGCTCTGCAGCACACTCTTAGGTTTTACACATTGTTAACGAGCCTTTGTCCCTGCTATAACCGATTAGGCTTCGATTAGGCCCCGTTATTGCCAATAACTTTTAATAGAGACAAAGAGTAGTAAAAAACTGGGATTTAAAAAAATCCCTGTTATTACCGGGCCTGTTATCGCCATGAAATCATGCGCTCGTCAAAACAAGTGAAAGGGAGTCATCAGTCTTTTTCTGTGTTTCTGGCAGTTTTTTTTACCATGAATGGATTTTGTATCCTAGCGCCTTGTCTGTTCACAGTGCATTATACTGAAAATTATTGTTTGATGAAAGAAAAAGAGTGCTATTTTGAAAGCCAGGAAGTATTAATGGCTATTTCCTCTCTAATTTTCCTTATAATAGTGGGTGACTCTTAGGTATAAAAACTGCAAATGTCTCGATTCCTATACAAGATAAATTGATAACTTCCTCCTAGGCAGCTAACATGATACCAATAACTTAAAATGATAAAGAACTAACTTTCCACTGTAAATATTATCACTTCGTCTATTACTGAAATGATGTGGGTTCAATCAACATGTTAAACAAATCTGTTTCTCCTTTGCGATGTTGTGTCCCTTTCAGCTACTACAAAAGACTTACAAAGAAACTGGTGCCTGTGGTGTGACGGATAGGCTCTTTGCCTATTATGCGGAAAACCAAAGTTGGACTCCATATGAAGACGTGAGGACAATCTGCGTTTTCTGCCGCTGGGATTTTTTCCCCCTTAGCTCGGGTTGGCCCTGACTGCCAGTGTCGAAGCTGCCTGTCTCTTATTGACCTTACAGTGTTGCAAGGTACTTATAACTAGTAACCAAACCATACCAAGGTATCAAATTCACAGCAAACACGCTTGGTCTCCTATGTCAATATCTGAATTATGCATATTGTTTGATTTCCAAGAAGAAAGATGGAGATGTTCGTTCAATATTGGGATCGAACCCCTGTCTTCTGCGGGGTAGGGGAAGAGCCTAACCATTACACCAGACCACAACTTAAAAATTTCTGATGACACAGACAAAGATTAAACTAATTAGGTCTTATAATAATTCAAAATAATGCAGCAAGATTAGTACTGAAGAAGTCAAAACATGAGCATATCACACCTCTACTTAAGGAACTCCACTGGCTGCCTGTAAAAGCAAGGATTGATTATAAACTAGCATTACTGTGTTTCAAAGCTCTAAAAACCAATTT
>JAUKPP010287116.1:0-14389 GCA_032273245.1 Phyllaplysia taylori
TTCTGTAACCCCCCCCCCCCCCCCTAAATAAATTATAAGGTAAAAACAGCAAACACAAAATATAGGCCCAACAAACACACCCATACACAGACACACTTTCAGAAAATAATCATAGTGATAACGATTTTCCTTATTCTCTTCCCAAGTCGTTGATAATGTCTCCCTCTCTTATAAATCATAATTTTATAAGGTTTCACCTAGGCTATGCCCCTACTTTTACAATGTCTGTTTGTTATCATGGTCTTATTTGGGTATCTAGTATTAAATCGTGCATTGACACGTCTTCTCGGATGCGCGAAAACCGGAGTAACTTGAATTTTACAGTCGACTTCCCCTTTATTTCAAACCAACAAAGTTCTCATCATTAAGAAACGCGGATTCAATTTTAAGCAGGCGCAGAGTAGGCCTATAGCCTATAGCCGTACTTTACCACCTCGCCTATAGCCCATTCGTGCCGTGCAGAGCGTAGGCTATGCTCAGAATCAACATTTCGTTTTAACGAAAGAATCATTAGAATCCAGGCCGATTGTAAACAGTTTCGAGCGTTAGCTATTGATTAAACTTCGCATCATGAATGTATTGTCTCGGAATTTAGTTGAGAGTGTAAAGAAGTCTGCGCAGCTCACGTTGAGCGTTACCTCAGGATTACAGATGATTGTTCGAGTGTTCTATTTATAGACACGCATTGTTTACATTACCCACTGTAACGAAATCGTTGGTGCTCTCCCCTGCCGAAATTCCGACTCGGTTCGGGAATAATTCGCAAATTGCTTATAAGAGCAGTGACTGGTCTGTACACTTCAGGAATGTTGATGCAAATGAAGGCGACATGGCGTTCGAGGTGACCACTCTTCGATCAATCTGGGCGTGAAGAATGATTTCTACCACGATCTATTCTATGGTGAATGTTTGACGGTGAGATTATGAGGGTTTTGCTATTAGCAGCTTGATTACAAGTGTCTCCATGTTTGTCGGAACGGATTTATGCGTACGATGACTCGATTTTCCTTGTGTCCTCACCTCATGATTGGAAGTATTGGTAAGAACGAGAACTCCGTCCATGTTCTACGCCGATCAATTCAATCACTTCCAATCACTTTCATTCTTTCAAGAAAATTCGGCCAGCAGGTCTAGGGAAGTCTGATAATTCTGAGACATCAGTGTCCTTTGGACTCCCTTATCCCATCCACTCTTGTTGTAGCCCTGTCTTCGCTAATCCACGGGAGCAGCAAGCAAACTGTAAATTAGTTGTCCCACTCTGCCTCCTCCATTGCTGGAATTTGGGGCCCTGGCTGGGGCTGGTGATCTTGGAATTGAAATTAATGGAATTGGGCTTATTTTCCGACTCTTAACCATCATGTCCAGGATGATTCTTTGTAGTGGTTGGCATCATCAATAGGCCTTTTACACTCTAGTGTTATCTTGAAATTGAAATTCATGGAATTGGGCTTATTTTCTGACTCTTACTCGTACTTGACTTACTTAGGTTAGTCTGAGTCTGAGCCAACATGTCCAGGATGATTCCTTGTAGCGGTTGGCATCGTCAATAGGCCTTTAACACTCTAGTGCCTAGATTTTAGATCTACAAGTCTAGTCTTAGACTTTAGTTAGAGTCGGCTTAGCGCAGGGGTGCAGGTGCAAGGGAAAAATTGAGGATCAGGATAGCCTGGCTATCTTTGATTTTCCACTAACTTTTGCTAAAAGCTTCATGTGAATACAAAAAGGCTGAGGCTTAGTTCTCTCATCTCAGTCTATGTCTGACCATGTAAAAAAGAAAAAGTCTCTAGATATCTAACTCTTTGATCATCTTATTTTTGCACAGTAGTTGTGCAGTTGTGTTGGCAAACTTTTATAAATTAAACTTAAAAATAGCTAACCAACAACCGCAGTCTTTGACTAGTTTCAGCCACTTGTTTCAGTCTGATGTCCTTTTCCCACGATTGTATCGAGCTACTTTTCATCATTCAAATTAGACTGTTGTTGGTTTCAGAGCTAGATTCTAGATCTAGACGATCAAGTATATTGTCATATATGTTTACTGACCTTTGCAATGTCATTCACAGATTTTACCTAGTCGCTTGTACATAGAAAGTCTGTCTCTGCTGGGAGGCAAAAAGGGGAGCAATGGACTACACAGCCCACAATGTGGAACAGGTATTTACCTAAACTTTATTTTATAATCTGGTCAAGATCATGAACACATTAATTTTCCTTCTATTTTAAGAAGTGCTTTAGTTTAGCCATGTGATGTGGATCTAGGAAGTGAAGAATTAAGAATTGGATGGTATTTGTATTATACCTAGGGATTTACTTTAACTAGGATAGTTTAAGAATGGTTAGTGGTGAAAAAAGGAGCCCCTGGTAATATATTATGTCCTTTTGCTGTGTGGTGTTGTTGATGATAGAGATTCAGTTACAATAGAATTAATTTCTTAAATTCTTTTACAGTAACTAAGTTGTACACAGCACAACCTGCAGTCAGATGGGAAGGCTGTGCCGTAAAATACTAATCTTTAACTCTCAACAGGCCTTGTCAGAAGTTGATCTGCCCTAGAATTAGCTCCGGGCCCAATGCTGGGTCTGGAGAAGATGATTCGATTGGCAAATTACTTATGAACCCTCATTGCCAACAGTTTTTGTTAGTTTTAGGCAAACACCTATTGTACAATTATAAAACAAAGGTAGATCTATGTTTTTCAAAACAGAATATGTCCTTGCTGGTGACTAGTGTGTTGTTGTTTTAAAAGAAAGCTATCACTTGAGTTGTTCTATTCAAAACATCAATTTGAGTATTTGACTAATTGTTTCAACTTTTCCAGGCTGTGAAACAGTTTTACTTGAACCCAAGTCTGCAAAGCGAGGTTCACATTTGGCTGACGGGGGCCCAGATATCTCCATCTGCCTGGTCCTTTTGCTGGGACTTAATGGGACCAGAGAAGGTACAGTGGATGCTCATGTTGAGAGAATCCGATCATGAAATACACGATGCTGGTGCATAGTCGCCAACCCTCAAAATTTTATTGTGAGCCTCACGAATTTCACTCGAAGCCCCCACTCTCATAAAAAATATTGACTTCTCATTTTTTTTTACTTACTTTACCAGCTGAAGACTGCAACGAACTTTAACATGGCCAGGGGTGTTTGGGATCATCCCATTGGCTAATCTTAGATTGATGATAATTATTTTTTCACTTAAAAGGGACATCCCTGTCTAGTAATTTCCATGTAAAAGCCCTGAAGTTCTTGACCCTATTTATTTTTTTCCACTTTAATCAATTTCATTCAGTCGCGGATTACTTTTAGGCAGTTACTAAAATTGTGAATTTGATGTGATACTGATTTTAGTTTTGTGTATGACAATACTCTTAAGTGAAAGGAATGTTGCTGGCTGTTTGGGGAGGGAGAATGTTTTGTCTCTCTTGGTATTTATGAAATGATATTTTTACTAATCCTCTTTCTGTTGTGTACATTTCCAGGGCATTGAAGTTCAGTATTATGGAGCAAGCTGTCTGCATGTGAAAATTGTCAGATTCTGGTAAGCACTACATGCAGTGTTTTTTTTCTTTATCACGTGTAGTTTGTTCCTGAAGAGGATGAAAGGATACTCAGTTTATAAAGTGAATAATATTGATACCTATAGTACAAAAAGGAATGGATTTCCCTCTCTTTTTTGTAAACTGTAGAGATGGATCATGTGTTTGTGATGTACATCTCTTGCTCATCATTATGCTATGTATAAAAATTATCATTCTCAGGATTTGTTTCAATCTCTGGACAAAAGATGTATAGAATGTCTTGAAGATTGTATTTAGTATCTTGCTAACTGCATTTTGGACCGTGTCAAAGTTAATTATTTTTTGTGATCTCTCAGAACATTGTTGTATGTGTTTTGTTTTTGTCATGTGCATTAACTTTTCTATGATTTATTCCTCACAGGCATGAAGTACCCCAGGAACAGTTTGAGTCCTTGAAATCCAAGTTATTAGAGACTATTATCCACTTTGCAACTGGCCCAAAAGTCATTCTCACAAGACTTTGCGTAGGGGTAAGAACCCGCATATTGTTTTAACTATGTATTTCTTTAGGCCTCAACTTCGGAGTTTTGACAGTATAGATATGTTCAACATGATTTTGACAAGACAAGACATCAATTAGATCATAAAAATTATATTTGCTGATGATGCTTAAGTGATGTATTAGGATGTTGTTGTTTTTTTAGGTCTAAGAGATGCTTCGGTGTCTAACATAAGCTCTGTGAGACATCCACCATTTGTGTTTGCTTTAGGACATGGGTCACCCTATTGTTTTTCAAAGTAAGCTGTTAAGTGGGAGAATGCTGACTTTGTGTATCAGCTGATCATTATTTTCTTCCGTGCAATATGTGTAACGATTCATGAAATTGGGTGCTTGTCAGAACTAGAGAGAAACTGTTTCTGACATTTTTCTGAGTGCCGGGCAATTTTTACCATCAATGCTTTTGTGCTCTTTCATATCAATTAAAAAACAGTTTATGGTAAATTGCACTCAAGAACATGTTTCAAATATATAAAGTGCCACTTTGAAAGCCACCTTATGTTGACAGACATTTTCTCACCAATTTTCCTTTTGACAATAAGCGATTCCATCTTTGTAAAAATTGTAAATAACGTGACTTCTATTCAAGCAAATTCTTCTGTTTCTTTCAGTTATCTGCCTTGATACTCCAGCTACTGCCACAGAAGTGGCCAGACGCCATTCAGCATTTGATATCTACATTCCAACAAGAAGGATTTGCATCTCTTCCAGTAAGTGAAGGCTAGAATAGCAAAAGAAGCTGGCGCCTCCATAAATAAATAACTTCCTTCCAGCGAGCATGGTGGCAAGAGGATGAACTTCAGAATAAGAATTAACATGAATACTAGCACTTTTTGGGAAGGTCGAGTATGATAGACCATAGCATTAGCACCTGTGTCCACTATCATGGGTCTTGGAATCAAATGTTGATAGTTCTTTGGAAATTAATTTTCCGAAACTTTTATGGCTCAGCTCCAATCCTCTCAGAGAAAAAGAGAGAGAGAGGCATTTAAACATTTCTTCATTTTGAAAGGATATCATACTGGTATTGTTTTCTCCTTCTGTACTGCTTTATCAGGCTTGTACTGATTCCTTGGAAGCAGTTACGTATCTGCCTAGTTCTTCGAATTGTCTGTAATCATAAAAAAATTCATAGTTTATTATGTAGTTCAAAAAGTGCAACAGTTTTTACAAAATTTGAAAATCATTATTCGTACGTCGACATTACTGGATTACTCATTTTTGCCCTCCCAAATTACTTATTTTTCCTGTATGCATGACTAATTTATACTTATTTAACTAGGCAGGTCAAGACTTATGCAGCTTTCCAACTCAACATGTAATTAAGTTGTGAGAATTTGTATTTTTCTCTTCCTCCCAGACGGTGACGAGATGTCAGATTCTGCTTGAGGTTCTCACCGTCCTTCCAGAAGAGGTAAGTGAACACCTCCTCTATGTCGCTACATATCTAGTGCACTTGTTTTCCTGGCTGACAATAGCCGTCAGATATACTTGACCAATGTCTGTCTCTAGAAGGGCACTCAGTCATTCTGTTTTGCTGCAAGTAGGCACATACATGGTTGGTTCAGTTTTTCTTTTCAAGATGGTTGTCAGAGTGACGTCGGTGCAGCACTTTTTCCCACCTAACATCTCTCTGTGAAGCATTGTGAGTAGATATGAATTGTATTACCCAACATGTTAGCCAGTGTACATGTTATGTTTCTCTACAGGTTGATAGAAGTAATAACCCGTATCAAGCTTGTTTTTCTGGCTGGCACAGAGCTTTACTTACTTACAAGAGCAGAAAATGCTTTGTGGGACCATATCTTACTCGTTTCCTTTAGCGCTCTCTCTTATTTTAGGCATTTATGTTTTTGCGGTCATAGGGTGTCTCTTTTTTTAATTTTCTTCTTTAGTAAAGGCTCTAGAAATGTAGGCTGTTTGAAGAAAGTATTTCTCTTCTCTTTGTCATAAAATCATGCTGCTTCCTTATGTTATTGAAAGCTAATCAAATATCACTTTATTTGAATCCTAATCTGTGCTGAAAGTTCTGTTAAACTCAACATTATCTTCATGAGCCAAAGAGTGCGTAAAGATAAGGGAAGGGGAGGGGGGGGGGGGGTTAAAAATATTGACAGGGGAATGAATAACTGAAACAATCAGCCTGAATACTCTGCTACAAATGCCATAGAGGTTTGTAGGGGCTGGGGGAATGGAGGTATGGCTTCATTACTTTTCCTAGATCTTAAATCCGTGTGAAGTTAACAAAAGAAGATTTTTATTTCTCAGTTGGTCCTGCTCACTAAATCCTGTAAATAGTTTTTTCTCTCTGTAAACTGTCAGCAATCTTTGGTTCCGTCTCTCTCACTGTGGGTGATAATCTGTCACTCCTGGGGGTTTGCCACTTGTACCTCTGTAGCCACTAGCCTGATATTATTTTGTGCCTAGTCAGGTGTAATGCATGCTCTGTCACAGATTTGTGTCATCATACCTCAGAGACATAAACAAACAAACAATACTCATCTGTTGTCATGTTTTCTGGACTCCAGTGTGAAGGACCAGTTTTCCTGTAGTGTTTTCTTCTTATCCTTCATGTGATTGTAATCATTCCTCTACACTTTTAAATTCACCGGTTGAGCCAAATTGTATTTGATAAGTTATTGCTTGCTTCAGTGTGGGGGAATTAAGCCTTCATGAATGGATATGTAAGAGTTTGTTTGTCTTGGAAATTCCCTGTTTCGCTATGGCGTCTGGGTGCAGGCTGAGATGTTAGGACTGGTCTTGTGAAGCTTTTACTGAAATACATGTATTGTGTTTGTGTTGTATGCTTTGAGGTAAAGGAGATGGATGGTATTTTTGGATTTTGTGTATTTTTATAGTGACCAGCTTTTGCCATTTGAATATCTGTCATATTTTGTCTGTTCAGAGGGTATGTTGTTTTCTCTTATCATGATTTGATTTGCTGTTTTGGGAATCTCTTGTGTAGATGTTTGGTTGTTCAGTGATTTGATTGCAACTTTTTTTTTCAGGAATTTCTATTTACGTTTCCTCTTTTGGTGACAGGGGGATAAGAATTAGCTGTCCTCGACACCAATAGTGGATTTTCTGTTGTGTACATGTATGGTAATTCTATAAAGAAATCTTTGTCTGGTGTGGCTGCTCATTCTGCTGTGTGTGTTGCTGCTTCCTTTGTGGTCTTGGGTATATAAATAACTAGAAGTGTCTGTCAGAATGATGATATTATGACCTTTTTTTCCCTTGTTGCATTTATTTCTTGGTATGTGGTGTCCCTAGCACTATATCGTCTCCAGATCTTTTTTCCTGATGTCACAAAGCTGTACTGTTTTCCTTTGTCAAGACAGATTTCATATAGAGTCTTTTGGTTCAGGCATTTGAAGAGAGGATCTTTTTGTATTAAATATTTGCTGGCATGGCGCAAAGTTTTGGCTCATAGTAATGTCAGCTTGCTGGTACAAGCGGAGAATTAGGCTTCACCTAAACAAGAGTGTTTTCTTCTAGAAAAGTCCTGCTCACTACTAGTTTCATTGTCTTTTTTTATTTGTACATAGTTTCATTGTCTATGAAGTAGTAGTGCAAGGTTTAGCTTGAGTTATGGTTCCAAGGATTTCTCAGTCTTACTCAGGTGATAAATATTAGGGAAATAGAGTTCAAAATTGGATATGTAGCAGTCTACGGAATTGAAGTGAGAAATTTAAAAGGCTTTTGATTGTCAGAATTGTTGTGGTTTTCATCTTGTATGGCTCAAAACATTAATGTCAATGCTATTCACTTCATATTCTTTCTTTATAGTTCCTTTGTGTCTGAATTCTCTCTCTCATTGGTCCTTGGTCTCTGTGTGAACAGTAAAGAAAGTATTAGAATCAAAAGTCTTCTTTAGGAAGTGAAACTCCAGCAGATAGTTTTTGCTAAGGGATCCACACAGATTCAACTGACGTGGTAGTTGTTAATGAGAGAAGTAGATGTGGGACATCTACCTTGCTCAACTAAAGCATGCTAGGTGACATTTTTGTCCCATAAATAGGGAATTTTCTGTCAGACACTTACTTACACTTGGCAGAAATAGAACAACATGATGGTTAATCTAAATGACAAAGAACTGCTAATTTGCATGATGAGTTGTGTGTAAAATGGAGTTCGACTGACATGGCAAGGGTTTTTCAAAACTTATGTGACTTTGCCAGTATTGTTAGTGTCCTACTTCTGCTTCGTAGAAATTAGGCCAGCCATGTTCTTTCAATGAGGAGGTGTGGAGGCAGACCAGTGTGTCTAAAGTTGAAGGTTCTAGAAAGTAGCGAGGCTGTGAGGGCTCTTTCATGTAATCTTGCACTCACCCACACGGCGCAAAACTAATTCATCTCTCAAGCTTGTATAATTTATGTGGTGCATTGCATTTCACAGTTAACCTTTCCTAGTTTAGATGTGGTAGAGCGGCTCATATTGTAATTCTTTTTGTTTTCTTAGCTACACCATGTAATTTTATTTTTTTTACCCTCCCCCCTTAGCCCTGTCGAAAGTATTATATTTTTTTCTCTGCCTTTTTTTTCTTTCTCCACTTTTTTTTTTTTTTAGTTCTACAGTACGAATCTTTCTCAACAAAGGAGGATAATGCTAAGACAAGAGCTGACCAAGGGTCTTGACCATGGTAACTTGTGCAGTATTTTGTGTGTGACTCTTTCTCTCAATACATGACATGACAACCAACACACTGCAATGAATGGGTTTCTTCTGAAATATGCTCTCTCTTTTTCTCTCTTTCTCTCTCCCTTTCTCTTTATCAGTCTAGTCTATCTTTTCTGTCTGTTCATCTCTCCCCACCCCTCCTTCTGTTTTTCCCTCTGTTCCTTTCTCTTTCTTCCTCTCGTTACTTGTTTCTCCTCACTCTCTCTTTGTTGGGTGGTCGGCAAACGCTTTCGTGTGGTCTGCTTTTCTTACTTCTTTCTAGGTGTCACTATTTTCCCATTCCACTTCCTGGGGCTGAAATGACCTTACAGTGTGGATAGTGCCTGAAAACATGAACAAACAAAAAAATCTCAGTCTTCTCACACTGTCTCTGTGGGTGGTTGGTGGACATTCTGATGTGGTCTGTTCCTTCTACTTCTATGTGTTACTATTGTCCTAAACTTATCTCCTGTTGCTGAAATGATTTTACAGTGTTGATAATATACTGTAAAATTTCCAACAATACAAACTCTGTCTCTCTCTTAACTGGATCGAAGTTTCTACTTTCTCTTCTTGAGGGCAACTACATTATGCCTTTTTCAGGGATGTTTAGTCACCTCTCTAAACACCCTGGGGGTTCTTTTCCTCTTGTCATCTTTTGAGAATAATTAATTGTTCTCTTAACCACTAAGATTTGAAGAAACTCAGTCCTGAAGTGGATCTGTGTTTTTGTGTGCATGTATTTCAGTATGATGCGTGTAGATATACAGTGGCCATACTGCCTTATAAAATTGACATGTTCTTTGTTCGTGTGCATACATATTCAGAAGAAAAATCCAGGCAGTGTAATGCTATACAAGCCTAATTTTGATAGAAATTGTACTAAAGCTTTCCCTCACACAATGTCTTTTGAACAGTTTTGCGAGTTGCAAATGTCCGAATTTAAATTGTGGGTTTTTTCGTTGTCATTTATTGTAATTATTGCATGCTAGAACTGTTCATTTGAGCAGCTATTTATAACACAGTGTGTAGGTGTTTGATAAATTTGAAGTGTGTCAGTGTGTTGTTTCTAGGTGTTTGATAAATTTGAAGTGTGTCAGTGTGTTGTTTCTATATTATACTATACAGATGGGATTTATAAGGAGAAATGTTGAAAAAACTTTCTACTGCTTAGATGTTTTGATTAGATTCACAAACTTGATAGGTTTCTGCAGTGGTCAAAATTTATGCGTGCAGCTTTTCAAGAACAAAGACAACACTCCAGACTTCTAAGAATATTATAGCATTGTTTTGAAAGAATGTTTTAACATTGAAATGTGTTTACCCCTCAAGCTAAGGCATAGATGCGTATATTCACATAGAATTTTAGTAGTTACAGCATACTGATTCAAGCTAGCTACAGTGCAGTATACACTTTTTAACACATAACAAGCATTGCACAGGGTAGTGGAGTCTGTTTGTTTCAGCAGCAAACTTTGTAGACGGCCTCAAAGCTGTGTGATATATCTCACTGTTATCTAGCTAGGCGTGTGTAGACTTGTTTGCCTGTTCTCCGACTACTGCGTGGCTAAGTGTGATGTCTACTCGCTGCACTGTGACTGTTGTATGGTTGGTCATGTCTTGTCTACCCCTTTTTACTTCTTACTTCGTGCTGATCTGGCACAGGTTACTAGGGCTTCTCTTCACGCTCCACACATTTCTTATGACAGTTTTTTTACTAGGGCTTTGAAATTTGTCAGATTCTTACAGCACCCCCAGCACTATTAGATTATAATATGCAAGCTGCTTGGACGCTGCCTGCCAGAACCAACCCAGACTGACTTGGACATGCTACTACATCATGGCAGAGGAAAAGGAAATATATGATCATAATCTTACCCCTCAAGAAATAGAATTTATACTTTCCATGCACAATTGCAAAGAGTCGAACAATTACATCACAGACAATCTAAAATCAGTGTCAAATTTATTTTTCTCACCGATACACAAAATATTTTCCCTTCATGTAATTTGGCATGGATGGGGTGTCATTTATTAACTGCAAATCCATACATTTACTATTCATTAACAAGAATAAGATAACTTCCGAGTTTCGACATTTTAGTGGGACTTAACTGTTAAATGATGAGAAAATGAAAATTGTTTGCTGTACAGAAATGCATTGAATGAAGCAGCCAGTAGTTTACCTCAACAGATTAGGTTGTTACATTAATATTATATGGTATTTGTCCCTTGTATTTAAGTTTATTTCATCCATAATCTCTGTTATCTTTTATTCTCACTCTTCACATGTCTCTTTCTCTACTAATTTTGTTCTCTCTCTCTCTCTGTCTCTCTCTTGCTATTTTGGTTTTTCTTCCACTCCATGTCTTGTGGGTTTTTTTTTTCTTCTGACTTTCCTGTCTTTTCTATTGGCTGAAGCTCAATCTATCCCTTTAATCACATGTCGCAGGTGTAAATGGATATAAATGATAATATGTTCACAATGTCAGTACATTCTGCAGTAGTAGTCTACAATATTACAATGTGTTCTGTAATACGCATAGTAAAAGTACAGTTATTAACCAATTATAGTCACTGCTATAGTAACATTTCTATTGCTTGTGCCTTGTCTGTGCAGTGATCCCATTACTGCAGTCTCTATTAACCCCGGAGTCGCCCTTGGAGGTTTATCAGACGGCCCTGAAGGCGTTCTCACGCTGGGTGGACTTTGGCTTAGCCATGGACAGGGCAGAGCCCATCATTCACCAGGTGAGTACAAGAGTCAGTGCTTTACCTCGGAGTATGATTGGTTGGAAATAACGGTGTAGTAATAACAGTTGCGTGTACAGTGCATGTCCCTGGCTCAAAGCAAGTTGACAATGTTTCTGAATGACTGGTCTGCTGGGGTAATACAACTGACTCCGCTTTAGTTAATTTTGAGGATACGTTGATGTTTTTCTTCTTTTCATTTATAAAACTGAAGCTGAACATTCCATAGTCGACTATAATAGTTTGTAAAGCACATATTGATGCAGCCATTTTCTTTTTTTCTTGATGGTATTTGATAGGCTGATTTCCTGAAACCTACAGGTTCAGATCAGACTGGTGAGTGTTGAGATTTGTATTCCTTCCCTTTGTTTCAGGTGTTCACATCATTACGGAATCCTCACCTCTTTGACATCGCAGTGGAAACTTTGGCCAGTGTTTTTGCACACCCAGAGTCATACAGGTAAGTTTTGGAGATGCTGGATTTCTTTAAGTTTACGATATATCCATAATTTTTTCCAGCCCCTTAAGTCCCCTATGTTTCCATCTAGGTCTTGTCGGTATCATATTTGAATTAAGGTCTCTTTAAAAAAAATTTTGGCCTGCCTCTCTTCTCCCCCCCCCCCAAGGTTTCACGCCAATGACTCTTGTGATGTTTAAAGTTTTTTAGTGACTTCATAGAGTGTGCAAGAGCCAGTCCCATCTTTTTGCTCAAGGATAACTTTATTGTAATTTATTTTCATTTCTCTGTCAGATACCCTGTGACCATACAGAGGATTCTCTCTGAGGTGCTTGCTCTTCATGACATGTTCTCAAAGGCATTGGCGGATGAAGATAAGGTAAGTACTTCATTGGTTGGCTTTAGTTTTTGTTTTATAAAGATAAGGTAAGTACAGTTGAACCTGCTTAAGCGACCACCTGCACAAATGACTACTTTCCATCAACTGCCCATTTCTTCTAAATATTATCCCTCTCCAAGACGACCACCAGCCTAAAACAACCACTTTTTTCTTGATATTGGGTGGTCATCTTAGACAGGTTTGACTGTATTTCATAAGTCTTGGTTTTACACCCCTTGTAACAGTGTAGGGTCACTTTAGAGGTTGGCTACTTCTATCCTGCTGTCAGGGCCAATCCGGGCTGAGAGGGACACAAACATCTCAACAGAGAGACAGTCTCAGCCATCGTTGGGCTTGAACTCCTGTCCTCTGTGTGAAAAGCAAAGAGCCTTACCATTACACCACATGGGCTAGTATAAGTACTTGAGTTGAGCATAATTAAAAATGAGGCCAATTTTTAAGAAATAAGTCTTAAGTTCTAGACCATTTTGATATGTTTTTGGATGACTCTTTAGAAACTAGATCCATAGGGGCTATGAATAGGAGTGAAAAATGGATATCAAAAAGGGAAGTATGGATGCATCTATCATTATATTATATGATTTATAGGTTCTGTACAAGTGGGAATTTTCACAGCACTTTAATACATGCTTGCACATAAACAACAGTATTCAAAACATTTTTTATTACTAATTGAATTTGTATTGTTTTTACTTCATGGAAGCAGCCATTGGTGTTATTTGTCTATCTCATCGACAGAAATCCATATTGGTAATGCATACCAAATTGCCAAAATGTTTTTCCATATTCGCACATTTCAAGGAGCAGGCGAAAACGAATTTGATGTCTGTTTAAAGAAATTGAATACAAGCTCTCTTTACGATATTTGCTTTTAGGTACTGAGTTTCTTTGACAGAAAGACTTAGTATTCTTGTGCTTAATAACACCCTTGGAAACAACTGATTGCATACTTTGTGGGCTAACAGAAGCTATAATGCTAAATGATGTGATTTTTCTATGTTGTCCCCTACGAGACTTGTGAAGGCATCTGCTGTGTTGTGGAAATTTTTCTTTGATCATAGAGAAGCAATTGATTTCACACAGTGGTGTCTTTACTGTAGTAGCAGTTATGGCTAGATCTTATGTAAATGTTGTGTTTTTTGTGAGTTGTTACTCAGGAGACTTGTGAAGGCATCTGCTGTGTTGTGGCAATTTTTCTATATTGTAGGGACGCAACTGATTTCACACAGTGCTGTCTTTAGTTAAATAGAAGCTACGACATGACCCAATGATAAATGTTGTATTTTTTCTATGTTGTCACTCAGGAGACTTGTGAAGGCATCTGCCGTGTTGTGGTGTCGCTGTCTGAGAACCACACAAAACTCATTGTGGAGTCGGTGCTAGGACCCGAGGAGGTCAAACAAAATACCATGTCTTTACTGCAGATGATTCTGGTATGTTTGTTGTTCCTTTTTTGCGTGGTCATCTTTGTAAATTACAGGGTGTTTTTTTTTAATTGATCGATTCTAAACTGAAATAACTCGAAGATGGTAAGAGATAGAGACATTCGTTTTCTACGGATGAATTTTCGTCCATTTAAGTTTTTTCGAGCACCAAAATCAACCGATTCCATAAATATGCTGCGCGACAGCACCAGTTTAGGTGAACAGGCCCCGATTATTAGCATGCAGAAATTACCTTAATCTTGCATTAGTGCATTTGTGCGTTTACAAAGCAGAACGCGCTGATGCAGTTCTAAGAAAATCCCTATCCACAGGTGTAAACTGTCCATACTGCCATGCAATCTCTATCTGTTTATAGGTAAAAAATTAGTTCTCTGCAACAAGAATATGAAAGAGTAGTTTTTAACTGTGTTTGCAAACCTTAAGAGACGTGACTTTTTTACACAAGTGTACTGACCGTGATGTTTTATCTCTCATACAGTCGTGCACTGGGCTGCCAGGTCACTTCCCTGTGGATGAGAGCTGCAGTGACCAGACCTTCACCTTCTGGTACCTACTACACGTAGGGGGGGGGGGGGGGGGGGGGGGGGGGGGGGGGGGGGGGGG
>JAUKPP010287117.1:0-10371 GCA_032273245.1 Phyllaplysia taylori
GGAGGAGGAGGAGGAGGAGGAGGAGGAGGAGAAGGAGAAGAAGGAGGAGGAGGAGGAGGAGAAGGAGGAGGAGGAGGACGTGAAGATAGACGAAGAGAGGAAGAAGGAGGAACAGAACGTGGAGAAGAGGAAGAATGCAGTGTTGGTGACAACGAGGACCATAGTGAGCAGGAGGAGGAGGAGGAGGAGGAGAGGAAGAAGGAAGAGGAGAACGTGGTGAAGCAGCAGCTGAAGGGAAGAATACAATGTTAATGCCAATAAGGAGGAGAAGGAAGAAGAGGAGGAAGAGGAGGACAAGGAGAAGGAGGAGGAGAAAGAAGAGGAGGAAGAGGAGGAGGAGGAGGGGGAGAGGAGGAGGAGGAAGAGGTGGAGGTCGAGGAGGAGGAGGACGGGGAGGAGGAAGAGGAAGAAGAAGAGGAGGATGAGGAGGACGACGAAGGGGAGGAAGAAGGTGGAGGTGGGGGAGGAGGAGGTCGAGGAGGTAGAAGAAGAAGAGGAGGACGAGGACAAAAACAATCAATATATCAGGATGTATTCATATTTACCTCGTTGTTCTTGTCGATCTTGACGGTAATCTCTTCGCCCTTTGTGCTCTGGATTTCGGCAGAGAGGAAACCCTCTTTCTTGCAGGGAACCCAGCATGCTTTCTTGCCATCAAAGCTCTGGGTCTGCTCCTTCATCATCTTCTTCCTGTCCACGATCAGGTACTGGAAATCGGGGTCGCTGGGATCCATGGTGATGTTTTGTGTGTGCGCGCGGGTGCGTGCGTCAAAAAAACTTGGAGCCTTACGGCTTTCTTCTCCCTCGGTACGAAATGAGGACTGAAAGCAGAGGCTGCCGCCGGAGAGGTTCCGACAAAATCAAGACCTACGTCAGAACAGCCTGGAGAGAGAGAAGAGAAAGAAAGGCAGGTGTTAAGAACATTTTCTTTATAAAAAGGTAAACTTGGTGCAATATTGGCAATCAACATTCATATATTTTATTAAATATTAATACACACTCTAAAGCCACACAGAATAACTATTGAAGACCTCCCCCTTGTACAACATGGCATTGGGCCGAAGGGCAAGAACACAAAGGCTTCTGGTTTAGAAACACCAATTAAATATTGATAGAAGCAAAGTCAGCAAAGTCCAACCACACGCAACAACATACTCGTGATGTAGGACTGATTTCACATTTTGATGTTGTATCTAAATTTATGAATTAACTCGCCGAATGTTTTTCACAGCGGCAACTTCTCCAATACAATCGTTGTATCACTCGTCTTTATGCAAACCAGTCAATGAAATTACGAGATCAGTTATAATTCTCTTTTCGTATTGTGTGTTATTCACGTCTATTCCGATTATTCCCTACAACCTTTGGAGAACGCTTGTGACCCCTATTGTAAAGACTCTACATTGGTGTGCCACTCCCCCAGGCCTGTATTTAATAGCATCGTCAGAAAGACATAATGCCTGTCCTGAACCTTAACCAGACTCAGTGTAAGTAATATACGCCTTTAAAGGATTGAAAGGGGGTCTTTAATCTTTGGCTCTGGCAGAATTTTCGACTAGATGAAAGTTTCAAATGGTGCCATTCCTAAGCTAGTTTGTCACATCAGTGTATGTGCATGACTAAGGATTCACAAAGTCAATGTATGCATCGGGGTTTTGTTTTAAACATTTGTCAAAGAAAAGTGGCATGTGGGTAGGAGGATTAACAGAAACAGGTAGCATGCTGGTAGCCATATTGTATCTGGATACAATGGAAAAACAAATTTGTGGAAATCTGTAAATTCCACATTACACATTTACTGCAATGACAAGATTTCCTGCCCTGGGCATGCATGGGATAGCTCCCAGGCTTCTTGGTTATTGCAATCAATGTGTGCAACCAACCCGTGGCTTAGCCTGAACTGCTGTAAACAAGAAGGAAAACGTATATCCGATGCCATTTTTTAAAATCATTTGTTTTCTTTCTTGCTGTTCTTGTTTTGTTACTGATTTTGCTATTGTTGTTGTTGTTTTCGTTCAATTATCATTTTTGTGTGCAAGATGGGGGAGGGGGCAGGGATGGGGAAAGGGGGAGGGGGTGTCCCTGTCTCACGTATCCTCTCTACTGTCCCAGTTGCTTAGTTTCTGGGGTAGGTAAGCGACAATAATTTGTTTTCAAATGTTTTTGTGTCTATGCCACACATTCCATAGAAAATATAATAATACGATTTCTAAAAGAACACCACGCAAATAATGTGCGGTAACAGTAAAAGTTAAAACTGAATTGTTATGGTTTGGAGATCTGTTATCGTGTTGTAGCAGCCCTGTTGTGGATCAAGGGTAGTGCGCGCTTTACGTATGAAAAAATAACTCTGATAAAATCTATCAATGTTCAACATGTCTGTGGTCAGGGCCTATCAACGTCTGGGTGATCTTTGGAACATGAACAAGATAAGAACAACGTCACCGGTTTAAATTAAAGTATCCATTGGTGGCCTTATGTCTTGAGACATATCAAAGTCACAAACTGATAAACTTTTATTAATCTTATCATTTTGTGAATTGAACACCTCTTCTATTTTACAAGTAATCTGTAGCATGGATTGATAGCCAATTGTAGATTATGATTCATTCAAATAACTCTGTGTTCAAGTAAAAAGTAGATTATGAACTAGTTTAGGCTGCCTAAGGAGTATTCCAAAATTTCAAGTTACTCTGAACTTACAAACAAGAAAAACATGCGGATTCTAGATTAATTCAGTCAGTTGTTGGGATGAGTTCTAGCAATAAAAACTGTCGATTTCGTTTTCATTTTGAGTTAAAGCAGTCTATTTCATTTCATTTTATTTGTTTTTTGCTCTATGCGTTGGGCCTATGTCAGAAGTAATATTTTAAGTTTATTATTCCTAGAAAATTGATGTACTGCGCCGAGAAATGAAGCAATTTCCAAAAATAGACACGCTCCAACAGTTTGGTTTGGAGTATTGGCTTATCGTCTACTTTTATATACATAGAGAATTGCATTGACAAGAACTGCATTGCTCGAATACGTCAAAGCAAAGCACAAATGCTCATTGGACTGATGATTGTCCTACTGTTCAGTTGCACTCTTCATAGGTGAAGATTCGTCGGAAATTTTAAACAAGCACCATAAAACTATCCTGAAGCAATTGTCAGGCACCATACTCGGAAAAGGTTGAGTAACTTTTTATCATTCCAAAGCCAGTCGGTTTAAACTGTGGGACATTATCTGATTAAATGAAACGCTACTTCTATGCTGTGTTTACCTTTCAGTTCACACTTCTATGCGTGAAAGGAAAACTTATTCAAACTTTCTAAGTTTCGATAATTAGAAGCTTTCAAGTATCAAATTTGAATAGCATCGCTAGCTTTCGATTGTAATAAAATAGAGGTAAAAATAAGCCTATCTTTCACAAACGGCACAAATTGACTATCCTCATCAAAACCTTTACCGTTGTTGTCGCGATCTGAGAGAGCTAAGTCCGAAAACAAGATTTTGAAACCACAAGCGAACACAACCTAAGTCCAACTAAAGCACGGGCATTGGGGACGAAATGTTTCTAAAAATATCCTCAGCACACCTAGCTTATCTCCCAGCTATCGTGTTCAGTGGGTGGATGGATAGATGGGTGGGTGGGGGTGGGGGTGGGGGGAGGGTGAGAGTGAGCCATGCGCAGCGTCAACGCCCCCACACGCTCACGATGCGGGCGTACGCATGCGCATGACCTCACCCGCTACCCATATTTGGAACATCCTTGTGCATGCAGGTAAAAACAAGATGGCGGCTCTTCCGTGATTATGAGGTAAACCTCCATCAAGGTGAACCGCTAAAGAATTATTTCGCGTGGCAATAATTTCCCCCTATAATCAGGGGGTGAATCCTCGTTACTGTAGACACTGAATGCTGGCCTCCTTCTCCTCCTCCTTCTCCCTCTCCTCCTTCTTTTCCTCGTGAGTGATGAAGACCTGATAATCCTAGCCACGGTAGGTGGCGTGAAATCACACGCACAGAAAAACAGCTGCACGTCCATCGTTCATCTAGCAGTGTCAAAACAGGGCACGTAACCAGGGTGAGTACTCCAGGCACATGGGGGGCGGGGCGGGGTAGCACACCGGGTGAGGGTGGTGGTAGGGCAAAGCTCCGAACACAGAAAATCCCAGAAGAAATATAGTTTGTGTTTGTTTATATCAAACTCCACGAACAAATGTAAAAATAACGATAAAACAAAAGGAAAAATAATGATAAATGCGAAAAGGAAAAATACTAATCCAATCGAGGTGAGGTGGGTTATCCATGAGTGGGAAGAGACACAAGCACACCATGAAAATATAAAGTCCAAATTGATGGGAAAAGGAAAATCTAAAGGAGACTACATCTAAATCTACTTCACAATCTGAGGAATTGATTTACTACCCGCAGTCTTTGAAATATGAACTTTCTCGGCAATAGTTTTCTTAGAGTTACCATGTGTACCTAAGTCATTGTCGTCTATCTATTCTAACTAAATATCTCTTCATACGTTCCAGAAAACTTACATTGCTGTCTCTATTCTACTTGCCCCGCCATGAGCCTGGATAGTATACATTTAAAACAAAAGAAATGTCGTATTCACAAGTCTACTCAGCTGCTTTGCTTCAGAATGTAATCCAAGATCTTATTCAGTTATTCAGTCAGTGGTTGTGATCAAGTTAATCCAAAGGCTTAATGCATGTGGAAAGTGGTGTGTGCTATTCTACGCACCTGGGATTAGTGCTGTATGGCTTAGTCTTAGGTCACCGGTAAACCACACCTTTAAGTGAAGAACATGGACTTATTGTTAATGGGTGCAGATTTTCAGTAATCAATTAAGAAAATACCTTCAGAATTGATTCAAGAATATCGTTTGCGAATGGTTTATTTGCTCTTTATGTAAATGAAAAAATGCTTTCTATTCGCCTTTAGTGAGAATAGTTCGCTAGCTCTAGAAGAGCCGGTTGGTTTGAAGGTCAGGAAAGGTGAGGGGATGCTAGGCTAGACGAGGAGAAGTGAGAGGGAAAATAAATCTGAATCTATAGGAAGAAGTTAGAAAATAAAACTACAGGTTAACTTGAAAATAGGAATTGGTATAGGTGATTATTAAAATCACCGTCCAAATGGATGCAGGTTGAGGGTTGTGAAATTATAATTTGGGGTTTATGAAAGGGTAACACATCACACTGAAAATAAAGGTAAAATGTCAACTAAAGAGTAGACTGGGTGAAAACCGTGAGTACTTACGATGCAGAGCTGCTCTGTAGACAAGAGCGACCTGGATGCTTATATACCTGGCTCTCTTGGTATCCCCCCAACGGTTATGTAAACGTGAATACCATTGGTTGATGGCCCACGCTCAGCCAATGACAGGGCTCTGTAACATAAGCCTTCGGGTGCCCTCTATATGGAAGATAAGGAAGCTGCCCTCGTGCCTGAAAGCATAACGGGTAGAAACAGGGATAGCGGAGAGAATTTGCTGCCGTCGCAACACCTCTCTAGATCCCTTGACCCTTTCACTCCTACTGCAAACCCACTACCTTGAGCAGGAATTCTCTCTCAATTTTATGTATCAGGAAAGTCTTATAAATTCATGCAAGTTAATACTTCATAAAGGTAGTTCTGGCCGAAAAAGCAATAGCATCTACGAAGGAGACATGTTATACATAGTCCCATAAAATTCTCATACTTTGCTCATAACTCTTTGAAAAGTGGAGTATTTAAGTGTAAGGGAGATTGATGGCTCAGAAAGGGTTAATGACTCGCCAAGTCTACCGGGCGTTACTTTGAGCACAGGAGAGATCTCTCTTGGCATACCCTTGGCACGTGCGATCTGTGAGCAGCAGAACCTCCGATACCTGTACCGGCACGCGCATACACACATACAGCGCTACACACTCGAACCACACACACACTCACACTCACTTTCTTCTTCTTTTAAAAATATGTGTTGGGAGACAGAGAGCGGGGGAAAAAAAGACAAAAACGTGTAAGTGTAAGAGCAGCCGGCATCCTCCTCCCGTTAGCTCAGAACGTTGTTATAACTTATACAGCAGGGTATGCCTTGTAGGAGTTGCATGCGAGGTGTTATCAAGCAAATATCTCAGTTTTGGTTGAGCTAAGGCGTCTTATTTGACGGACAGGGAAGAGCGTGTGTTACATTAGGCTGTGTTGGAGAAACGCAGATGATGTTTTTTTGCAGGAGAGAATGAGGTTAGAGTTAGTTAGAGTGTTAGTGTTATTTATTTATAGAGGCGACAGCTTCTTTGGCTGTTTTAGTCAAAAGATTGAGAGACAGAGGGAGAAAAAAGGAGTTACGTGTTGAAGAAAAGATAGACAGTAATAGAAATGGACAGATAAAAAGAAAGACAAGCAGGATACGAGAGAAACATAATTCTTTTTTTCATGAGCTTAGAGCAGCAAAAATAGGGTCGAAAATACATTTGTAATGTCCGAAGACTAAACAGTGGAGATCTTGGAAAGAATAGCGATGTAAAATTTAGTGGAGTTGAACAAAAATGTTCTACAGAAGTTCTGGAGGAAAAAAAGGCATGATTGAGAAAGGAAAAGTTTGAGAAGAAACACAATATTTAGAGAAAAGGGAAAAATTTAATAAAAGGAAAAATCAAAGCAACAATTAGAGGTCAAAAGATAAGAGAAGGCATTTGTCATTTAAGTCAGGCTTTAAACTTATCTCAAAGAAGACAAAGGTTAGGATCCTCAACTGACAAATTTTCTTTTATCGGGTAACTTTTCTTTAACTAAATATTTTATAGGTATTTTTCATTGTTAATTTGGTTTCAGTAGGACACCACTTATGATTGTAACACTGTAAGGTACGACATGTATGATTGACAGACCGTTGAATCCGATCCTGGCTGTCAGTCTTAACCCAACCTGAACGGGACACAACATCCCACCTAGGCATACTCCACAAAAAGAAAAACAACAACTGCGAACACGCCACTCGCAATCTCATCTCTGTACTAGACCAAGAATCTGACCATTACAATAGGATAGCTAGCTACCGGCGCTGTGGTGTAATGGCTAGGCTCTTCTGGGGTTTTTTTCTGCTGGGATTTTTCCCTCTCAGCCCGGGTTGGAAAATGACCTTACAGTGTTGCAGGGGACATAAAACTGGTAACCAAACCAATAGGATAGCTAAATACTAAGGAGGCATCAAACATGGTAATATTCTAAGAACGAGCTGATGTCCGGCAATCTTGCCCTATCTACGAGTAGTACAGCTACTTAGCCCAAAATTGTGCATTTTTCGAGAAAAGCATGAAACTTTCAGGATAGGTAGAACATGCCAAAAGATCTATTTTTTCGATTGGGAGGCAACTCCAATTTGACCTCTGGTGACTTTTAGAGGTGATATTCAATAAGGTCGCCAAGTATTCTAGGGTGCCATAGAATAGTGCTTCGAACTGGTATGAAAAATCAGAAAAGAACGTTAAATATAGAGTGGCTGCTGTCACCGATAAAATTTGGGCACTTATTACAGACGGTCCCAAAGCAAGCTTTCTAGCTTTTGCAATGCGTAATCACTCAACAGTTCAAAGAGATTCTGAAATATTTCTTGTGAGTGTATTATAACCCAAGAAGTTATCTTACAATGTAATGCTCAAGCGCTAACATATTGACAATATCTTTAGCTGTCTATAGCAGGGTACCCAATCACACATGAGTGACGTGAGGAAATGTCGTGTAAAGTGCATTTTGCAGGAGCACAACGTCAGGACTTGTACTGCAGCAGGGCTGTCTCGTACACTCCATTATAAAATGAATTCACCTCCCCTGCATGTTCTGAAGCACTCGATAAAGAACATTGAATCGAACTTGATACTGCGGAAGACATAGCGAGATCGCGTGAAAAATTACTATTCAAAGCCTGGGCGTATGACTATAACTATACCAGAATGCCATATAAGTAACAAAAAATCTAATGTGACATACGAGTATCCTCTCTACGTTTCCACCTCTACTTTTGAATGGACATTGGGAAAATGTGACCCTGTTGTGTCAGGGTTTGGTCCAGTACCCTGCAACACGTCTTTTCAAGATGGAGACGGTCAACATGGTATAATGTATTAGATTATACGTGCACCGGATGTAATGGCTGTTTTAGCATGAAAAGGATGAAAGCCCTTCTGACTTGTTGGGGTCTGGTCTTATATCCTGTGAGAGGCCGACGTAAGATTCGGAGACCTCGCCTTATGTTTGACCTTATAATGCCGCAAGGGGCCACAATAGCCAGTTGACTGGCGTCTTTAAAGGAGCTGTGAAGCGCCTACATGAAATGCGGAGGTTCGGGGTTCGAATTTTGTGTGATTCACCTGGGTTTTCTTTCGTTGTTGTCATAGCTCCTACCCGCTCCGTATCGGAAAAGGACTTAAACTTCAGTGACCTTACAGCATTACAAATAGCGTTAAATCTAAACACCCTGCCAGCATCTGTCTCCTCCAGCCAGTACCGTCTCTCGTAGCATCACCGGCCCTGGTAGTTTGCCAAATAGCCAGCAATAAGTACACAAGTTGATCAACCCCCAGACTTACACGTGACCGACCTAGACACGAAGCCGCTTCAAAATGTATTTACTCCATGTCCAATTTTCTGGCAAAGCCAACTTGCGACATCTAGCGTCACTTCATGAGCTTAAGGTATCACAGACTGGACATAAAAGGAAAGCAAAGATGAAATGAAGAGGCGTAGTGAGACTACAGTAAGTGCTTACGTAGAGCGGGATGCCTGCAGTGCAAAGTCTGTGGAGAATTTACCTTTCTGACGTAATGGACTGGATGGTAGTCAAGGACTTACTTCCTGGTCACCTCTTTCTACTACACTTATGACTGTTCTGTAACGTTTGAGGCCAGGTTTGGTTAGGCTTGGTTACCAGTTTTACGTCCCCTGCAACACTGTAAGGTCATTTAAGAGACAGGCTACTTCGACCCTGCCTGTCAGGGCCAACCTGGGCTGAGAGGGAAAAAATCCCAGCAGAAGAAACCCAGATCGTCCGTGGTCGGGGGTCGAACCCGGGTCTTCCGAATCGCAGGCGAAAAGCCTAACCATTAACCCACAGCGCCGGTGGTTGAGGCCATTGTTTCTGAACACTTTTCGACCTACCAAACCCACCAAGCTTTATTATAGGCCTACCGCCGTGGCGTCGGTGGTCAAGTGGTTAGGCTGCCGGACTTGTAATCGTGTGGTCGCGGGCTCGAATCCCAAATCGGGCCCGAAGTTGTGTCCTTGGGAAAGGCACTTTACACGCATTTTCCTCACCACACCCAGGTGTCAATGGGTACCCGGCTTTGGACAGGGAAAATATTGCCACAAATACCATAACTTAACCGTTGTCTATGGTGTAACAGTTTGGCTTATCGCCCTATCACGCAAAGAATGAAACAAACATTTACGTGTCTCTACCGGGATATTGGGTCCCTGTCAGCCCAGTCCGAGCGTGGCACTGTCATTGCAGAGGATATTGAGATACATAAACGAATTGCTCAACGAGGGCATCAAACTCATATCCTTTGCATCTAAGGCTAAGAGACTAACCGACGTCGATGTGTTTGCGGGTTTTCTCAATTCAACAAAAATGGACGTAGGCATAGGTACAGTCTCATTCTCAGGACTTCAATCCAAAGAAAGGGATACAATAGAAAGAGAGAGAGATAGAGAGAGAGAGAGAGAGAGAGAGAATGGGAAGGGAAGAGAGAGAAAGAGAGAGACAAAGAAGTAGAAGAAGGTGGGGGAAGATTAATTTGTGTTATAAATCAGATAGATGCAGCTCTCATTATACAACAAACACCACTGCTTCTCTAACACAATGTAATTAAAAATCCCCATGTTTTATTTTTGGAACTTGGTAGCCAACTCTATAAACCTTTCAGCTCAAAATGACCTCCTCTTCTAACACATTAACTCTTGTCGATCACGACTGCAGAGGCCGCAGAAAATTTGAAAACTAGCGGGCCCAAACTTCTAAGCCGATGTTCTAAACAACAGAAGCCATCTGGTTTTCCAGATCTTTCTCAAGACAAGCTAGGTTGAGTGAGAGGCTGTTCTCGTTCAGCTGGTATCTTACTCTTTCCGTTCACTATCACTCGAAACGAATAGAAGGAAAATTCGTCAAGAATTGTTTGCTCAAAGTGGTCTTTAGATTTATAAGCCTCCGTCAAGGCAAATTATCTTTATCGATATTCCGCGTCGTTGTTTATAAGGACGAATGTCAGAGTTGTTGTCATTCTCTAAGTGCTTAGGTTGGGAATTTTTAACGGAACAACGACGTTTTTAAGTTGGTTGGGGGGTTTTCCTTTTTTTTTTCTTATTTGATTTGTTTGTCTTTTGGTTGTTTGTTTT
>JAUKPP010287128.1:0-10370 GCA_032273245.1 Phyllaplysia taylori
TTTGGAATGGTTCTGGGCGCCGAAATGACCTTATAGAGTTTATGGAGCCCTAAAACCCTAACCAAAACAAAAAAACAAATCACCAAAATGGCAGAACCCATGCACGACACTTCACCATGGTCGACCGTCGTGGACAAGGATCCATCAGGTGAGAAGAGAGGCCAATGTGTAGGCTACCTATCACTATGGCATCAGACTAAGCAGTCTAGATATACGGTTATAGCTTGATGAAAAAGAGATGCAGACCTATAAATTATCATGACGCATGGAAGAGAACGCTTGGCCTTTGAGTTGACCCTTCTCATAGACAAGATTCATTCACCGTCGTGAGATCATCAAAGATATGTTTCAATGGAAGCGAAACTTCAACAGAGGGTTTATGTCCAAGGATCCACGTGGATTCAACAGAGGTGATTTATGTGTAGATATGAGTAGTATAAAAAAGTAGTAGATCAACCAGGACATATTGAGCATATTTATTTACTTAAAGAGGCGAACTTTCGGCCAAACACTGATCTTACATTCACCCTGGTGGTCGGCTTTCATGTACGTAGCGGTATTCGAACTTTTCATCAAACGGTATTCAAGTATAGTCGACAAGATTGGACAACCCACTTTGGGAACTGTATGAAAATTTGTATGGCGTGAGAGAACTAATTATAACTGATACCATCGACTACCAGTGCTCACTCTCCCGAGCCCCGACCCTTCCGAGTGCCCTTCCCACTCCACCCCACCTCCCCCGCCTTTCCCGAAACCCTGACCAGAACAACCATTACGCATGCGCGATAGGTTCTCTCTTGAGACCGGAGCTCGAGGTAGATCGTCGTAAACGGGGTAGATACTAATCTAAAAATTATCGCCTCTTGGGATGGGAAGTAACTCCAGTCGTGTCACTAGATACACAGACAAGCGAGGCGTAGACGGAAGTTTCCCGAGCTCGGTGTTCTAATCGTCTGCTGGAACGACAATTTTGATTCTTTATGATGGCCCAGTGGGGAATATTTGGCAGAATTGTGCTTCCCCATTGTTGGGATTAGAATCGCCATTGTATTTCATATTCTAAATAGAATATCTAATTTTTGGAAAGGAAGAGGCAGGAGGGAAGGGGAGGAGGGAGGGGAAGGAAGGGGGGATGGGGAGGGGGAGGGGAAGGAGAGTGCTCATTGTGCTTGGGTGAAAAAAATATAAAAGGAGAAGGATGAATTCTATTACAGAGCTTCACTGGGATTTCTTCCACGGTTCATTTTCATAAAACTATGTCATGTACTGTATTTTGGTCAAGGTTTATATATATCGATACTTTCTTTTTTTCTTTTTATATTTTTATCTTGTTTGTGGTGTCAGACACGGTCGTAAATCACTGCACTAGTTCAGGGCTCTCGTACGTTATAAAGTGTCTGCTGTGGGAATAATGGTTGTCATGAACTCTGTGTGAGTGTCCTCTTCTCAGCCGAGCGCCATTGCGTAAAAGTAAGTTCTCCTCTTTGCATTCGAGACCATCTTCTTAATTTTGAACAAATGTGGCTCCTCTCTCCCATTTCTGATTTTCACCCAGTTACATGTAGCTCGGTTTCGATTCCTGGCATGGGAACATAATTTGTTGAGTACGGACCTTCTCTCCTGAAACTGAAAGGCTATATCCCCCTAGACCGAAAGGAGTGGGATGTGAAAGTGAAAACTGTCTCTCCCCGAACTTTAGATCTGCAAATAGTTCATGTACATGAATGCTCTGAAAGTTCTTCCATAGCCCTTACCCATAGTCCAGGCTCAGGTCAATGGCATTTGGAGTGACCCAATAGCCAGATATACGCCATGTTTATTTGACCTCATTAATTTTAGAAGTGACCGTATCATGACGACGAATTAGGATCTGTTGTAAAGTGAACGAGAAGTTGCATGGCTTTGCTCACGTCTGTGGCTGTACAACAAGGCTAGAACTAGAACAACACAAACACTGGAACCAGATCAACGCTTTTTTGTAGATTGGTTTGGCTTGGTTAGGGTTTTAGGGCTCCATCAACTCTTTAAGGCCATTTCGGCGCCCAGAACCATTCCAAAGTATATTTGGGTAGGGATTAATTTTTAATTTTGACCAGCTGGTGGCCTAATAGGCCTACTCTTTTCGATTTTCAACCACCGAGAGATCTTTAACGTGTGCAACGTACACACGGTGCCTCCGAGGTTTTTCATTCTTATCCGAGAAGACTAGGTGTTTTGATCTTACCTACCCGAAGATCAGGGATGTGGATGAAAGAGAAGGAGTAGACAAGGAAGAAGGGAAAAGAAGCAAGGCAGGCGACAAGAGTAGCAGGGATGTGGAGGAGACAAAGGAGAGAGTGAGAGAGAGTCAGAAAATTGGTTGAAAGAGTAGACAAGACATAGATAGAGAAGAAAAAGAGGAAGAAGAAGAAGACATTTATTGGGAATAACATGCCAGCACCATCCCGGGATCGAACCCAAGACCTATGGCCTGAGAGGCAGATACCACTACTCTCTAGACCACGAGAGCTCCCTTTTTTGTAGAGTTTGGTGCCAGAAGATGTCGAGTTACAGTGTGGGAGTGCAAAGCGCTACTTGTACAATATACCTACTGACACAAAAAGCCTTTACCCATTAAAATACCAATAAAAAATATAAGAATTAAAATAGCACAATCAAATTGTACAGAAATGCTTAGATACCATAATTTGAATCAATGATAATAAAATTACAGTTGAAAATTTTAAACATGAAGGAAATTATATCACATGCTCCATATTATGATGTCTGTTTAAGGCAATGTACGCTCTAAGGCGCAGCTGGCTGCTTCAGACAATTAAAGACTACAAGGCATTGTTAGGCAGAACAGTGTTTTGGTTTAGTGATGAAACACACTTTTACATTATACCGCCATGTCAATAATAAAGACTATATTATAATATTAATTTTTTTTTTTTTTTTTTTTTTTGCCACGCACGAGGAGGGTAGTGTATAATAGAAAAGGCCACGGTTTGAAAGTCAACGCCTGGGACGCCATGACCCCGCCAGTGCATCTTCGGGCCTTATTTCTTTGTGGACGGAAACGAAAACACGCTAACGGTCACCTCTAATCGTTACCTTAAGGTCATGACCAGGATTTGGAAAGCTCTGAGAAGCTTTGCTGGAATGGACTTCAGAGCAGGTCAGTATATCCATCAAGTTGGTGCTGCGCTACACACAACAAGAACTGCTCTCCAGTGGTTGAGGGCCCAGAGAATCATCAATCAGTTGTGGCGCAGCGAACCCCGGGGCCTCCCATAGCCTGATTTCATACTTATAATTTTTTTCTATGGTTTCGCAAAAAAGATATCCGGATGGTAACAGAGTATATTTGTGAAATGAGGTGTTTCTATCTTTATTCAACCATTTTCATTGTTATATTCGTGGGTAAAGGTGTTTTGTGTCACTAAGTATGTCTTTTAATCACCATCAGTTATCTTGTCAGTGCAGACGATCCAGTCTGAGTGTCGGGCTCTGATGTTAGTGGAATTCAAGGTTACGCCTTTACTTAGATACGTGATACATGTACATGTATTTGACAGTGTCAAAGGCCTTTCTTTTTTTTCAATTTTTCTTTTCTTGCGTCGCCAATCCTGTATACTTTGTCGAGTGATGGCGATACACAACTATTTACTCATTACTGTGTTGGTCGACTGGAGCGGAGGTGCCCGACTAGACATGTAGTCTATTGAACCCAACAGGACAACACTCGAGTCTGAAATCAAACACGATATTTCCATTTCGTTCCTACAAGATGGCTGGGCCAGACAGGCGTATGATCAGGGACTTGTTTACCCGTGGTCATACTTGATACAGCTGGTATGACATCACGAATAAATTCTTTGTTGCAGACGTGTAGTTGTCTCCGCCTTATCGCACTCAGGGATGTCTCCCAAGCGTGCGGTAAACATAATCCCGATAAAACACTTGCATTATTACAATAAAAAGGTGTTTATGATATGACGAAAGCGTGTTTATCGACGGATCCTCGCCTTTGTATAGCGTGCATTAAGGTGGAGATTACTACTGCATTGAGGTCTACCAAGTGTAGCGCCATTTCGAACGTTCCAGTTAGATGAGTTCGCTTAGCGATTGATTAGAGTGATATCTGTGTTCGGTCACCATGCGTATCCCCTGTGATTGGACTACCGCCCCCCCCCCCCTTTCCTCCGTGGTATAATTAATTTGTGTAATTTGCTGATTTCACACACAGATCCTTCCTGGCGATTGCCTCACCAATCGCTTGAAAATCACTGTTTGATCGCTGCACGTAAAAGTCCACTAAGACTGTACTATCAGAGCCGACATTTTTCCTCACGATTCAGGACCACAATACTTAGGCTACAGTTTGGCAAGGCAAGCCCTTGTCACCGGCGCAGTGGTGTGAGAGTTCGATCCCAGTCGCGGACGATCTGCGTTGTTTCTGCTGGGATTTTTTTCCACTCGCAGCCTGGGTTGGCCCCGACAGGCAGGGGCGAAGTAGCCCGTCTCTTAAATGACCTTACAGTGTTGAGGGAACGTAAAACTGAAAACCAAACCAAAAGCCCTTGTTCTTTCATTAATTCCGCCAATTGCTATTTAGTGTGAGAACACTAGCATTGAACTGGCGTCTGTGGTATATTGGTTGGGCTCTTCGTCTATCATGCGGAAGGCCCGAGTTCGATCGCACGAGCCAACATTCAAATTTTCCTACTGTGATTTGTCCCTCTCAGCCCGGGTTGGCCCTGACAGGCAGATTCGAAGTAACCTGTCTCTTTGACCGTACAGTGTTGTAAGGGACATAAAACTAGTAACCAAACCAAACTGTCCTTGAGTCAAAGTTATTCCGGTCTCACCATTGGCTTCCGGCGCCTGTATGATTCTACAGGGTGTCCCTAAAGTCTGGACGACCGGTGTCTGTGGTGTAATGGTCAGGCGCTTCGCCTTTCACGCAGATGATGTGAGTTCGAGGCCCGAGTGGGGCAATTTATTTGATCGAGTACATCTCCGTTTTTCTGCTGGAACAATGTCCCTCTCAGCTCGAGTCGGCCCTGACAGGCAGGGTCGAAGTAGCCCGTCCCTTTAATGATCTTACGGTGTTGCAAGGGACGTTAAACCAAACCAAAACGTCTGGACACAAAAGCAAACTAATGTAAACAAGTAGATTACATGTAACACATCATGTTCGAAATTTCATTCAATTGGAAACCTATATAAATGTTATCAATATTGCATACTATTGTATAGTTTCCATGTTTTGTGAGGCAAGAGCCGATATTCTTCGCACCAGCGTCTTTAGTGTTAGGGTCAGGCTTTTCGCTCATTACACAAAAGACCCACGTTCGATTTGCACGCGGAGACGAGCACGTGCGTCCTTCTATTGGGATCCGTCCCTCTCAGACCCGGTTAGTACCTGACAAGCAGGGCGAAGTAGCCCAACTCTTAAATGACCTTACACTGTTGTAATGGGCGCTTTAATGAAAAAGTACTAGGCACGGTAAAGGTAGCCAGACTCTTAAACGTTAATGACCTTATCGTGTTGCAATGAGCGTTAAAAAAGCAAGAAAAAATACCGCAAACAAATACAACAACAAAAAAAGCACTCACAAGGAGATAGAAAGGCGACATGCTTCGCAAACTTCCCGTGACTGCGACGCAATAAATATACATGTGTAATGCTATTTCCCATATGCCCAGACTCCACAGCGCGTACACAAGCACCAGTGTCTGCAATCCATACCCCATCTGCAGTCAGGGCTGGATACATCTTAAACAATCATCACTCAACTCAACGTTCCACAAAAGTGAACACAACATTTTCGTTCAAAGATAGAATTAAACATTTATTGAAGGTGTTCGTGCCAAATTATCGAGTGGGGGCAAAGAAAACAGAGCAACAATAATAAAATCACGGTCCGAAGCGATTAAAAAGACAAAAGAGTTGTTATGACATTGTGAAACAACAAAGGGTGCATAATTATATTTTCTGCAGCTTAAAAATTCATTTCCTACCAGAAAGAAAACTGGATATTGATATGAAAAATCACGTTATCCATGTTCAAGTGAAATATACAATTTTCCTTCTATACCCTCAGTGAGATCGGTGTATCATGTAGACTCTATGATGTATACTACCCCCCCCCCCCCTCCCACTTTCTTTTTAAAAAACCCTCTCGTTTTATTATTTCAAAGGAGCAGAACCATAGAAATTTTCAGCCAACCTGCTGCCAAAACTCAATTGAGTCAAAAAAGTTGGGCACTCAAGTCTTCAAGGTAAGTCCACTAACTTGCGTCCGGGCTGTTGTGATTATGTAAAGATACGCGGTTGGCGTAAAATCCTGAATTAAGCATCAGAGCAAGTGAAAAATTGGACGTAAATGTAATATTTTGAAGGAATTTCTGGGAATTTGTTGCCCCTACTAAGGTCTAAAAACTTCACAACTCAGGAGCAAACACATGGATGTCATTCCTTCACTATGCTACGCCCTCCCCTACACCCTTTGTCATTTTCTGTACAGAAGCATGTGTGTCTTTGCAGATTATGTAAGGCTCACTTATTATCTTTCTTTCTCTAGCTCTCTCTCTCTCTTCCTTTCCCTCCATCTCCCTCGCTTTTTTTCACAGCCTGATACACACACAAGCACACGCGGTTCAGTCTCAGGTAAACTATGGTGATGACGTCACTCCTGGTGCCACGCTTTCCCAGGTGCCTGTGATGGACCGTTCTTGTTTTGACCGCTCGTCACTTGATGATGTCACTGAGTTTGGACCAAGGACTTAACCCCTGTTGCCGTTACGGATTGCCTGAAGAGATAGAGCACACGAGAACGTAACTTGATAAGTGGGTTTGGGATAACCATACGGACACAGAACGAAACCAGAGACATCGTAGGCTATCCGTATCAAGACAAAAAACAAAGAAGTCAGAATAGATTAAGACAATGCACTAATTTTCACCAAATATCGTCAATATTAATAAGTTATATTATCAAAGATAGTTTCATTAACTCCCTCGGAATGTTTATTTTCGATGAATTAATATGCATGTAAAGGTTTGTTGTTGTCTTTGGTAGTAAATTTTCTGAAGTATTAGCTAATACAAGTGTGCCATGTTCCATGAGTCAAATTTATTTACAAAAGGGGGAGGGGAGTATTTCTCTGTTTGCGAGCAAAGTCCATGATGCTCACAACTATTGTTGAGTAAGTCACAATTTGTTATCCACGACCGGATAAAGGCCAAATTCTACAACAACGGACTTCCCATGCAAAGCCTCCAAGGGATAAAAAAAATGGCTGCCCCTTTGAGTGCTCGACTCAGCCTTTTCTTGAAAATGTTTAAGCTATTTCCAAGCAAGTTGCGAAAGTACAGCACTGAAATATCTTAGAGATGTTTTTCCTCAACTTGAGCAGGAATCTACGCCCTCGTACTGAGTCAAGCATTCAAGAAAGGGCAGCCATTTTGGTTTTCACTGGAGAGTTTCACTTGTAAAGTCCACAGAAATGGAATTTGGACTTGGAGGCCCAACGTACCGGGGAGAAGTTAGTGCCCTTGGATAATAACACTACACCTTGAAAAAAAATATTGCCTGAAAAGAGTAATGAAAATTATCTTAGTTTCAAAGTGAGAATTTTTTTATAAAAAAAAAAAAGATAATCAGCTTAACAATAAACTTTATTAATATTTGAGACGAACGACCTATGCGTGACCTCTTAGAAAGAAGAATACGAAAACAAAAGACGAAAAAAAAAGAAGAAAAGGAACATTATCCAATGACTTCGAGCAACAACGTAATGCAAAGGTTAGACTATTCCCCAAGCAAAAAGAACGGCATGGGTGTTGATACGTTAATGCAGAGCAGGTAGGCTTTTGAGCACACTGTTGATGGAAGTCATAATAAAAAGCGATCTTCCGTTTGCATAGGCCTATTCTTCGTGGCTTTTCTTTGTTCATATAGGCTACCATCGAAATTAAATGAATAACTTAAATTTGAATTAATGTCAGCAGAAGATCAATCTGAGTTGACAACATAATTATATAATGTATATCCACCACTCAGGCAAACACTGCATGGATTATGAGAACAGATACAGCATCTGGAAACGATTTTCCTTGCCTAAATTTATCATCCAGATTAGGAAGTGGAATAGTTAGTTTGATTCTGATTTCACACCTGTTGCAAACTATAATATCATTAAGAAATCGAGACCGTCCTTCTAATATTTATCTCCGATAGACCTGGTGTCGGAGCAATGAGAAGTACGAAAAAATATCCTGATTATTCTTGGATTCGATCTAGGGATCTCCGCGCCCATATTCGGGCGTTGTAATCGTATTGCTTGGCCACAGCAGCCATCAAAGAGTAGAAGGAAAAAAATTAAAACATCGTGCACAATGGCAGTAGATGAAAAACATATCTGCGCCTGGGGGATTACGCCAAGTACGATATCCGTTCCGTTTGAGCTGGTATTGCACCTGGAACTCATCTGCGTCCTCATCACAGCCTGAGCAGAAAGGCTTAGCTCAGAGATCAATAATGCATGTGTGGCCATCTGTCAGGAATACGACCTGTTTTTCTAAGGTCGGCTGTTTCCTTTCACGTATCCTGCAACACTGTCAGGCTATTTAAGAGGCAGGGAGAGACCTCCTTATAATGTCCATCTCAGATAGGACGGGGGTCGGAACCATGAAATGTCCGAAAAAATTCATGAAAATATCCTTGGAAAAGAACATATAACTTCAACATTACGGGGTGCGTGTAGTAATGCTCTCCCCCATTCCGCCTATTACTTTTTTGAACAACGTAAAGTTAACATTAATGACATAAATAGCAATAGATCTGTGGCTTGATAAGTAAGATACGCTAACATAAGCGATGCCATGTTCAGTCACACAACTATAGAAGCTTTGTTCTTCACACATGTTATGCACTCAACCCCAACAACTGTGATATCAAATCTCACGTAGGCAATGTTATTTATTTTTCAATAGAATATTCCCTGTCTTTTTGTTAGGATGAAATTTCCCTCTAACCCCGGGCTGGCCAGAAGTAGCCTGCTTCGTAAATGACATGGCAGGGTTTTTCTTTTGCAAGGGGTGTAAAAGAGAAAAATCAGGACACATCAAAATCGCTTAATCAGTAATATGCACGATACAAAACATATTTTGTGGGCCCCAAGTAGTTTTTGATTAACTTTGACGAGCTTGACGACTTCTGTGTTGTAATGGTTAAGCTCTTTGCCTCTCCTGCAGAGGACGGGAGTTCCCCGCGTTTGGCGACTATCTTTCCGCTGGGATGTAGTGTCCCTCTTCGCCCAGGTTGGCCTTGACAGGCAGGATCTAAGAAGCTCGCCTCTTTAATAACCTTATAGTGTTGCAAGGGGCGTAAAAGCTTACCAAACCAAGCTAAAATCATTATTTAAACTTATTAGTTAGAAGTAACAAGTTACATATATTTGTAAAGGCGCCAGGGTCTATCGCTGTTTTAGCCGATTAAGCTAAATACTATTGACACAAAAACAACCCCAAACCCCGTCCTTTCGGAGATGGACGTAGACTTCGGAGGTCCCGCCTCGTAAATGACCTTACAGTGTTGCGTGGGTCGTTAAACCAAAACCAAACCAAGCCTAAAGAAAAAGGCTTGAGTGCTCATACCGCGTAAGTGAAGGTACATCTGTCCAGTATCGGGTTGTAGATCATGTCGGGCAGACACCAGGCGCGCTTTCCTCTGCCAGCGTTCTGCTTCTGAAACAAAGCACAATGATGTGAAAGCCGTTATGGAAAAACGGCCAATGACAATGACAATGTTTATTCATCTCCCTGGGACAAATTTGTTTTGGTCGATACAAGGTAAAAACGTTAACACGTTCATGAGCACTCACTCATACTCATAGCGAGAAAGGACTTAGACAGATTTACCACGGGTAAACAAAAATATTTATGCAGCCATTGTGACAGGTACTTCTATTGTCTTTCTCCTGCTCCCCCGCCCCCCCCCCCCTCTCTCTCTCTCTCTCTCTCTCTCAATAGGCTGCAATGAAAACGTTATGACTAAATATTTGTGTATACAAAGGCACAATGTGCAAATATGTGATCAAGCCTAACTGCTAATGATTGTGGTAGCTTTGTTGTGTATATTTCTTCTTTTTCTTGGATGCGATACACTTTCTATCGGGATAGTTTCAATTGGCAAGACAAATAATCGGTTAAAAGCTTAATGCAATCGTGACACAAGGGATAATATCAAATAGAGTAACCGCATTTAGATGTCGAAAAACGAAGGACGCCGTGCATTATGGAGACAAGGCCAAAAACAGGGGCTGGCTGGATAAAAAAACAAGCTAACAAACCCACGTCCCCTCCTCTCTCCCCC